>OX393552.1:22481117-22586117 GCA_947650365.1 Chamaelirium japonicum
TCTTAGATGGTGAGCTTACAGAACAATTAGTTTTGGGGGGATAATTAATAAAAATATGGGGAGTAAAGTCTAATACATTGCAGAAATTGTGGGGCAATGTTAAATAACCCCCTTTTTTGTGCGTTGCGTTCCAGTTTGTACCCAATAACCCAACCCATAACCAACCCATAAGCTTTCTTATCAGCTATGGCAGTAGACATTGCAGAACGTCTAATAACACAGTCAGCTCACACGCAAAAACTTTATTTCCTCTGCTTCAATTCACTCACTCTATCTTAATTTTTCATTGAATTAAACTTTACCCCATATTTTCGTTAATTAGACTTTACCCCCAAAAGTAACTGTTTGGTCCGCTCACACGCCAAAACTTTATTTCTTTTCCGTCAAGTCACCCTTTCTCTTAGATGGTGAGCTTACAGAACAATTAGTTTTGGGAAATATTTAAAGAAAACCAAGCAATTGTTTTGGAAATAATCCTTCAACAGAAAATTATAATGTTTTCAAAATTTTCCTTCTCAAATGGGGCAAATATGGGATTTTCTTTTTTTTATTTTAACTTTGCCACACAAATTTTTCATTGAATTAGACTTTACCCCATATTTTCATTAATTAGACTTTACCCCCAAAATTAACTTTTCGGTCAGCTCACAAGCCAAAACTTTATTTCTTTTCCGTCATTTCACCCTTGCTCTTAGATGGTGACCTGAAATAACAGTTAATTCTGGGGTTATAGTATAATTAAAGAAAATATGGGGACTAAAGTGTAATACAATGCAAAATTTGTGGGGGGAAAGCTAAATAACCCTCTCTTTTTAGCGTTCCAGTTTGTACCCAATAATTTAGAACAATCTTCGAGCATAGGCAGTTCGTGTGATGTATAACTAAAATTGCAATTGGTAAAAAATATAACAATTATAATGATTACTGATATGATTAATAGGTGCTGCTATGGATCTTATTCCTTCACCACCATGTACGCCTGAGTATGTTCCTTCTACCCCTCCGGAGACTCTAAAAGTGGGGCAGGACATAGATGAGATCATCCCACAAGCATGTGACCTTCAGGTTGTCGGGCAACCACCACAACCTGAGGACTTCCCTCATCATGGTCATTTCTCTCACTCCAACAACATTGTCTTACACGCGGCTGGCTCCAGTGAGTTTGCCTCACAGGTACGATGTTATTCCGTAATTAAATAAATATAAAAATTCGTACTACTAACCTATATTCAATATAAAATATAAATTTAATAAAAATCTATATAATTATTTATCAAGTTTATCTTTAGTTAAATAAAATTTTATCATGTTTACATTTACATACTTTATATATGCAAAATAGGATCAACATCGCCGAAGGAAACATGATAAATCTGAAAACAAATCATTGCAACTAGAGCGAGTAAATACATCAATAAAGGATCCCAATACAGTGTTTCATAAGCGCTCAATGGGTCAAGTCGCCAGGAGACAAAGAGAAAAGGAAAAAATAGCCAGGAAAAACACTATTACAATATTAACAGCTGAAAATTCAGAACAACTGCCGACTAAAAATCTAGAGATGTCAGACAAATAACAAAAGGATCCCCAGATAGTGTTTCAAAAGCGCTCAATGGGTCAAATTGCTAGGAGACAAAGAGAAAAGGAAGAAAAAGCCAGGGGCAAGGCTTTGATGATATTATCAACTAAAATTTCAGATCAACATCCGACTGAAAATCTAGAGATGTCAGACAAATCAACAATGGTTCCCAAGATAGTGTATCAAAAGCGCTCAATGGGTCAAATTGCTAGGAGACAAAGAGAAAAGAAAGAAAAAGACAGGGGCAAGGCTTTGATGATATTATCAACTGAAAATTCAGTTCAACGTCCGACTGAAAATCTACAGATGTCAGACATACCGGTATTCCGACAAAGGCAAACGAAGAGGACAAGAAATGATCCCGAGATATTGGATTATTCACGCTCCATGGGTCAACGTGCTAGAAAGCAAAGAGAAAGGGAGAAAAGAGCTAGGGAAATGACTGTGACGAGAGAAACAACTCCAGCATCTGAACATCTACTGGCAGCTTCTGAACATCTTCTGGTTGCAAATCATGTTTCAGAACCAGTTGATAATGAGGAGCAACCTTTGCAACACAACACGTAAGTTACATATATTAAAGAAAATGCATAATATTTTTTACTTAATTTGAATTAATCATAAGAACTACCAATTTTTTAAACTTTAATATCATATTATGTTGGTTCGTGTTCAGAACTGTAGAAGTCGAAGCAATTGATGAGGATGAGGACTTAAATGAACCTCATTTACATGGAGAACAACTAGGCCGTCATTTTCTTGGTCGTATGGATGTCTTATGTCCTATGTGTTCGGCTATGCATTTTATTGACGAGCGATTAGTCAAATCCTCTGTGAGGTCACCACGATTCGGTACTTGCTGTCTTAAACGAAAGATAAAATTACTGTTGCTTAAGGTTCCACCCCAACTAATTAAAGATTTATTTGATGGTGACGATAGTCGTAGTAGATCTTTTCGGCTACATGCTAGAGATTACAATAATGCAAATGCATTTACAAGCCTCGGTGTCAAGACAAGATCAAATACCATCGTATGCACAGCTCTATATTTACGATCCATCACAGGCATTGCAAATTCGCGAAAATAGGAATGAGAATCTTGATGGTTCTATCCTCCGGATTATACAATACACTCTTATTGAGTGCAATCCCTTCATTGCCAAATTTAAAAGAGCACATGAATTATTGAGCACGGTGGATAATGAAGGGTCGAATGTGCATGCATACTTGCATAATTCCAAATCTAGTGACCAACGACGCTATAACTTACCAAGCTCTGATGAAATTGCGGTTGTTCTACCAGGAGACGGGACAGAGTACTCTAAAGTGCGAGATATTAAGATTTACTTGCGCAGTGAACAGTCGCTAATGACCATTAGTGAGTGTCATCCGACGTACCTGCCGCTCCATTACGTCCTTCTTTTTCCATACGGTGAGCTTGGGTGGCACGAAGGTATGAAGAAATGGGGCACAGTTAGAAATGTGACAACAAATACAAGACTGACACAGATGGATTACTACAGCTACAGACTATTCCAAAAACCCACTGAATACTCAACAATCCTTAGAGCATGTAAGTTGTTCCAAGAGTTCATCGTCGACGCTTGGGCAGCAACGGAGCAGAACAAGATGAACTGGTGCAGAGACAATCAAAAAAACTTTGTGCCGAGTTATATCAGGGGTTAACTGATGTTGCCGCACAAGGCCTTGACCCCAATCATGTCGGAAAAAGGATTATCTTACCGTCCACACATATTAGAAGTCCACGCCACATGTTTGAGATATTCTAAGATTTTATGGCAATCACGCGGTATAATCACTATCCTGATATATTCCTGATAATGACTGCAAATCCAAAATGGAATAAGATTACACAAGAATTAATAGGTGACCAGAAATCAACAGATCGTCCGGATTTGATTTCTAGAGTTTTTGAGCTGAAAAGAAAGGCACTGATGAAAGAGATAAAGCTTAATGGGGTTTTCGATAAGAAAGTTGGCCACGTCTACACTATTGAATTCCTGAAGCGAGGTCTGCCGCATATGCATGCGTTGATATTTCTACATTCCCAAGATAAGATCTGAAATGCTATGGATGTTGATAAAGTTGTACGAGCAGAACTACCGAGCCATGATGATTCAATTCTATACCAAACAATCACCACATGCATGATACATGGGCCTTGCGGTGCACAGAACAAGACAGCACCCTGTATAGATAACGGACGATGCACAAAAAGATATCCGCGGGACTTTTGTAATGCAACTACAATAGACTAGGATGGTTATCCTGTTTACCGTAGACGTGACACCGATAGCTTCCGTACACGTGATGGTCATCTAATTGATTATCGAGATATAGTACCGTATAACCCATACCTAACAAGAAAGTTCAACTGTCATATCAACATCGAGGTCTGTACTGGGCTGCGATGTATTAAATATATACATAAATACATCTATAAAGGGCACGATCGAATAATGATCGTTATGGGAGGGGTAGATGAAATAAAGGATTACCTTGATGTGAGATACATTGGTCCAATAGAGGCATCATGGCGGATTTTCCAACATTCGATGCACGAGGAAATACCAAAGGTCAAGCGACTTGCCATTCATCTACTGGGAGAGCACCGAGTTTTATTTGATCCTAACATGGAGATTGAACAGATTCTTCAAAATGCCAGTACGCAGAAGTCTACTTTGACTGCTTTTTTTGACTATTGTGCGTTAAACCAAGAAGCAAGCAGCCTGACATATCAAGAATTTCCACAATATTTTGTATGGAAAAAGTCACAAAAGAAATGGACCAAACGAAAATCTGGCTTTGCGATTGGTAGGATGTTTTTTGCAAGTCCTAGCTCTGGCGAAAGGTTCTACATGGGGCTTCTATTGACTGTCGTTCGAGGACCGACATCTTTTGAAAGCGAACGCACTGTTGATAATGTACTGCATAATACATTCAAGGCTGCATGCATCGCGGGAGGATTGCTAGAGGACGATGAGGAGTGGGTACAATGTCTTCAAAAAGCAACAATAATGAAGACCGAACAACAATTGAGGAGGTTATTCGCTGTCATTCTTTTACATTACTCCCCGGTAGAACCACATAGACTATGGAGGCGCTTCCACGAAAACATATGTGATGACCTAGCCCACAGGATACACAACACATATATGATCACAGTGCCAAGTGAAAATGAGGTCGAGGACTACGGACTCTACCTACTGAATCAGTTGCTTGCCGAATCCGGTAAGAGTCTGATCGACTATCCTCTCATGCCAATGTATACATCAAACTGGTGCACAGTGCCCGGTAATAGGTTAATCATCGAGCACCAGTAACTAGAACACGAGGCCAAATAGTCTGATCCGCAGAAGAATATCGACAAGCTTAATGCTTGCCAGCATGCTGCTTTCGATCGGATATTTTCGTCGGTCATAGAGAACAAAGGCATGATGTTCTTCCTAAATGGCGGAGCAGGGACTGGGAAGACTTTCCTATACAATACTTTAGCAACGATGTGTCGAAGCCTTGGTCATATCGTGGTCACAGTCGCGTCATCAGGGATTGCATCGCTTCTTCTCCTTGGAGGGCGGACAGCACATTCCACATTTAGTATACCGCTAGATGTCATGGACAATTCGGTATGCGGATTCAGTAAGCAGTCGATCCAGTCAGAGCTACTGCAACAGGTGAAGTTGATCATATGAGATGAAGTTCCAATGCAACACAAGTACTGCGTTGAAACTGTCGATCGGACGCTTCGTGACATACGCGAGGTCGATCGGCCATTCGGATGCATCACGTTTGTACTTGGTGGCGACTTTTGACAGATATTGCCTGTGATACCAAAGGGCTTACGTGAGCAAATCATTGCCGCTACTCTGCAAAGGTCATCGCCCTGGAAATACATACAAGTGCTAACTCTTACAATAAATATGCGACTGGATTCAAAGAATGATTATAATGTTGCTTTTATAGAATTCTTGCAACAGGTATTTAATAGATTTAGTTTGAATATTCAATTTCAATGATTATTTCATATATTATCGCACTGCCTCAAATTCGTATGCATTTCTTGCGATATCTCTCATCTAATCCAGGTTGGTACAATTCCGGAAGAGGACATCGAACTACCACCGGAGATGCACATATGCTCAGGTATGTTACCGCCGAATACGACGGTATGGGTGGGGGTGGTAATAATCGATGGGGGTCTTGCCGCCGAAGGCTGAAAATGCTTTGCCGTTAGGTGTGTTGCCCCCGAAGGCGGCCCTCTGCAGTGCCGAAGGCACAAGCATGCACTAGTGTTTGTATCAAACGGCTCTCTTTATCCATTCCTTGTGAAATATTTTATACTAGTAAAGCCCGTGCCTATCGGCACGCAAAAGATTTTGAGGGCGACAAAAATATTTTGAGGGCGTGATAAAATTTTGAGGGAAGAGGCAATATTTTAAAGGTGGCAATAATAATTTAAAAGTGATGATATTTTTAAGCGAGAGAACAATATTTCGAGGGTGATAATAATATTTTTTGAGCAAAAATAACAATAGTAATATTTGATTAGTCTATATATGAATGCCCGTGCCTGTCGGCACTGCAACGGTCACCTTCGGCGGCAAAACACATTCGGACTGCCTTTAGCGGCAACACAACCCTTGGGCATCGCCACCCCCCACTCCCACCGTCCTCTTCAGTGAACACACTTGGCCACTTTCTGTAATAAAATCACTCAATGGGAACGAAAAAAAATATTGTTTTAAATCTAAAACCCACAAAAAAAAAGGAGGGATTCATTTAATACAATAATAATGGTGAGAGAGAGAGAGAGAGGATATCGTGGCCTTCACGTTTAGTGCTAAACAATACATGCTCACAGTACTGGAGTACATTGGCACATTCAGTCACCACACATTTGCTTAGTTAGTAATTGTGTATTAAAAAGATGGGCACATTAATCTCATAATTTCACATTCCTACAAATAAACCATACATTGAAGGAAAAAAATAAAGCTCTAAAAAATATGCCGCGAAAATCTCACATCCTACCAATAACCTAGTTTCCCAGATATTTCTTACAACAAAATTAGGATCTAACCAAATCCAAGTGATACAGCTACTACCTGAACTTGCCAACCTTTGCTCCTATCATCCTACAATTCCATGATCAAAAGGATTAGGGAAGTGTAAAAAAAATTTAACCCAAGCATTTTTGGTCATAAGATTGTCAGCTGATGAAACTATTTAATGTGTGACATTGTAAATGATATATCGATAAGAATGCAGGAACTTAAAATTTATCCAAATATCTCCAATATAATTGAGGGAGAATGTACATATACAGCACATAGAGCAGGTTCGACACAATACAAATCAGCTTCAGTCGCACAGCAATAGTAGCTCCTAAGCCTAGATTGGATGTACAAACGAAAAATCAGTTGCATGGGGCCTGTATACTTGTGCGAATGCCGGGACAGCTGTGATGAACCTTTATGCCGCATCATGTAGTCACTTCGCCCCCCCTTCTATAGTTTCAGATGTTATGCTTGTCCCTGCCATCGTTGCTTTAGACGCAGCTAGTAGTGGTACCACCCATTGGCACTCCTGCCCAGGTTCGATTCCCGTGTTGGGAAAACTCTTCGTGCAAAGACACGTGCTTCAGTACAAATGAATGCTGGATTGGCTACTCGACCTTAGTTCACTTCCCTGTTGATTGCTCTGCACCTTTTGCTGCTGTCATTTGGATTTCAAATCATAGAATCTGCTGTTAAAGAGGCCTCATTCTTTGCCCGTTGAATCTGCCATTTGATTGCTCTCATGCCATTTGAATACAGTTGAATACAGTTGAATATAGCTATTTGATTGTTGTTGAATACAGTGAAACAATGGATTTTAAAAAAAAGACTACCAATTTGAATGTAGTGAATACAGTGAATACAATGCAGTGAATACAATGCTGTTGAATGCAGTGAATACAATTTGATTGCTGAATTTTAAAAAAAAAGACTACCAATGGAACAATGGAAAGCAGTGAATACAATGAAATAATGGAAGGCAGTGAATAGTTATGCAACAATGGAACAATGGAAGAACAGTGGATACAATGAATACAGTGAAGATGAATATACAGTGATACCACCATTGTCCCTGCCATCATTGCTTTAGACGCAGCTAGTAGTGGTACCACCCATTGTGGGCACTCCCGCCCGGGTTCGATTCCCGTGTTGGGAAAACTCTTCGTGCAAAGACCCATGCTTCAGTACAAATGAATGCTGGATTGGCTGCTCAACCTTAGCTCGCTTCCCTGTTGATTGCTCTGCACCTCTTGTTGCTGCCATTTGGATTTCAAATCATGGAATCTGCTGTTAAAGAGGCCTCATGCTTTGCTCGTTGAATCTGCCATTTGATTGCTCTCATGCCATTTGAATACAATTGAATACAGTTGAATATAGTCATTTGATTGCTGTTGAATACAGTGAAATAATGGATTTTAAAAAAAAGACTACCAATTTGAATGTAGTGAATACAGTGAATACGATGCAGTGAATACAATTTGAATACAATGCAGTGAATACAATGCAGTGAATGCAGTGAATACAATGCAGTGAATACAATGCTGTTGAATGCAGTGAATACAATTTGATTGCTGAATTTTTAAAAAAAAGACTACCAATGGAACAATGGAAGGCAGTGAATACAGTGAAACAATGGAAGGCAGTGAATAGTTATGCAACAATGGAACAATGGAACAATGGAAGGCAGGAAGAACAGTTGATACAGTGAATACAGTGAAGATGAATATATAGTGAATACAGTTGAATATAGCCATTTGATTGCTGTTGGATACAGTGAAACAATAGATTTTAAAAAAAAGACTACCAATTTGAATGCAGTGAATACAGTGAATACAATGCAGTCAATGCAGTGAATACAATGAAGTGAATACAATGCAGTGAATGCAGTGAATACAATGCAGTGAATACAATGCTGTTGAATGCAGTGAAAACAATTTGATTGCTGAATTTAAAAAAAAAAGACTACCAATGGAACAATAGAAGGCAGTGAATACAGTGAAACAATGGAAGACAGTGAATAGTTATGCAACAATGGAATAATGGAGCAATGGAAGGCAGGAAGAACAGTGGATACAGTGAATACAATGAAGATGAATATACAGTGAATACAGTGAAGAATGGAACAATGAATACAGTGAAGATGAATACAGTGAAGATGAATACAGTGAATATATGGTTTCATTCAGTGGATATATTCATTGTATACAGATAAATACAGTTAAGATACAGATGAATACAATGAAGATACAGTGAAACCCATATATTCACTGTATTCATCTGTATTCATTGTATACCCATATATTCATCTGTATTCATCTGTATTCATCTGCTTGCTTTAGACGCAGCTAGTAGTGGTACCACCCATTGTGGGCACTCCCGCTCGGGTTCGATTCCCGTGTTGGGAAAACTCTTCGTGCAAAGACCCGTGCTTCAGTACAAATGAATGCTGGATTGGCTGCTCGACCTTAGCTCGCTTCCCTGTTGATTGCTCTGCACCTCTTGTTGCTGCCATTTGGATTTCAAATCATGGAATCTGTTGTTAAAGTGGCCTCATGCTTTGCCCGTTGAATCTGCCATTTGATTGCTCTCATGCCATTTGAATACAGTTGAATATAGCCATTTGATTGTTGTTGAATACAGTGAAATAATGGACTTTAAAAAAAAGACTACCAATTTGAATGCAGTGAATACAGTGAATACAATTTGAATACAATGCAGTGAATACAATGCAGTGAATACAATGAAGTGAATGCAGTGAATACAATGCTGTTGAATGCAGTGAATACAATTTGATTGCTGAATTTAAAAAAAAAGACTACCAATGGAACAATGAAAGGCAGTGAATACAGTGAAATAATGGAAGGCAGTGAATAGTTATGCAACAATGGAACAATGGAAGGCAGGAAGAACAGTGGATACAGTGAATACAGTGAAGATGAATATACAGTGAATACAGTGAAGAATGGAACAATGAATACAGTGAAGATGAATGAAGATGAATATAGTGAATATATGGTTTCATTCAGTGGATATATTCACTGTATACAGATGAATACAGTGAAGATACAGATGAATACAGTGAAGATACAGTGAAACCCATATATTCACTGTATTCATCTGTATTCACTGTATACCCATATATTCATCTGTATTCATCTGCCTTCCATTGTTCCACTATATACAGTAAACAATGGAAGCATAACTATTCACTGTATTCCATTGTTCCACTGTATTCATTGGAACAATGGAAGCATAACTATTTGTTCCATTTACTGTATTTAAGCCACCCATACTGTTCTTCCTGCCTTCCATGCTGCCTAATCATTCTTTCACTTGGGTTGTGATTTTCACCAAGATCTGAGATATGATGCCTATCTTGCAGAAGATAAAGTCAAAGGCATTAATCATAGGTATTATCAGTCACTATTAACATGAAAAGAGATATGCTATTCAGCCCGAAGGTTTTCCCGATTTCGTCGGCTCGATTGACGTGGTAACGTGCAACTGCACTGGTGCCGTTAAAGATTTTAAAATTGATAGTGGGTTTCAGCCACCAGATGCACGCTGCCACGTCAATCGGGCCAGCAAAATCGGGACAAACCTTTGGGCTAAATAACATTTCTCACATGAAAAATATGTGATGCATTGATGATGCTGAAATAGGATGACTTGTTCTCTACCTCATCTGCTTGGAGGGTGCCAATGTCTCTGCTATACCATCCACAATACATCCCTCTTGAGCTACGACCCTCTTGTTGTTTGGGTTGACATATGAACCAATGTTCTCCTTTGATGAGGCCTCATGCTTTGCCCGTTTCTTGCAGAGAGTAGAGAAGCGGTTCCTGAATAATCAGATTGACTAAAATTACATGATTTAACTACGTGTAATGTACTGTTGTACCATACTTGTATATGTAAATGGAAAGTTTTAATGTAAACACGATTTAAAGAGAGAGTGAGAGAGAGAAACATCAACATACTTTAGTCACCTGAGAAGTGTCTCTATTGTCTTATTCCTTCCCTGGGTTCATACACATTTGACTGTAAGGAATCAGCAATAGAAAACTATTATACAATAGTAATCAATCAACATACATATAGAACTTTAAGACGAAGTAAGAAAATTCCACCATAAAATTAACATGCAAAATAACAGCTAGAAAGTATCTATGAAAATATGCCCAAGAAGAAGATAGAAAGTCTAGAACTAATTACATAATGTAAATTACTACATTATGACATATTTACATTCATCACATAATAATCCACCGTCTTCAGTTTTGTCCCGAACCAGGTCCCTACAAATAAGACAAACTCCAACCTGTGAACAAATAAGAAAGAGTTAGACAATAAAAAATGTACTACTACATAATAAAGCGATCAAATATATCAGAATTGACTACCATATATCTAAAAAAAAAGGCGAAATATATCACTTTGGCGAAACATATGTGCTCACCATCAATATGGGTATATTCTATAATATTGTTGTCTCCGTCTTGCCATGATTAGTTGTCGTCTCTGTTCTGCCCTCCATATCGCCGCATCATTTATTAATTGTCTCTCGACAACATAACGCTGGCGTCCCTCGATATGGTTCTCTGTGAAAATGATCTTATAATTTTTAATTTTTAGTACATTATATTGAATTTATAAACATTTTTAATAGAGAAAACATAACCTCAAAAAGCATCTCCATCCATGTTCTTCTTAAAAACATTGAAACATCACGGGCATATGACATTAATCGCCAAATAACATTTTGGCTCATCTCATATAGGTGAACTCTACCACGAACGGGTCACCTAGCCCACCCATTGACCCGTTCTTCAATGGGAATGACGGGTACATACCTATCCCACACCTGCAAAGGTGAGAAGTTGCAACTATAAGTCGTCTTATTTAATGCATATAATTTGATAAAGGTAATGAGCGTATGCATTACCTCATATCCTCGTAAAAACACCAGCTGAAAGGGCACCTGTCGAAGCGTCCGCACTGGTGAGGGTAGTGGCGGCGAAGGCGACTGTGCTAATGAGGATAGCTAGAGAAAGCGACGATATTGGCGTGTGCTATTGACACAACGTGATAATGGCAGTTATAACAATGCCATATAAGTATATTTGGAGTGAGATGAAAGGAGTGATGGAGAGGGGGAGAGAGATACCAGACGTGAAGACGACGGCTGGAGTGAACGACGATACTGACGTGCATTACCGACGCGGTAAGACGGTAATGGAAGCTGTAATGGTATCGTATAAGTATCTTTGGATTTAAAACTTTTTCAAGACAATAGTACTTCAGGATAAATAATATTTGTAGTTTCAGTTGCGCTATCTGGTCGACGAAGTATAGAAATTCTGTTTGTTGAAGTACATCTTGAAAGTGCTACATATAACTGTCCGTGGCTAAAAACCATTGTCCTTAAATTAATCCCGACGTACTTGACTGATTGGCCTTGAGCCTTATTGATTGTCATTGCATATACAAGCCGTATAGGAAATTGATGCCGTGACATTGGAAATGGCAATTCTGATGATGACGGTATTAAAGATATCCTTGGAATAAATACCAAATCACCTGATTTATCTCCAGTTAAAATCTAGGCTTCAATTACCCGAGTTCAACAACGGATAACCATTAATCTTGTCCCGTTGCAAAGTCCATCTTTAGGCGCAAGATTCCTGAGCAATATTATTGGGGACCCTATCTTTAATTTAAGCTTGAATGGTGGTAATCCGGAAGGATCAAGTGAATTTAAAAATTCAGTCGGACAACCATTAGATGTCGAACTAAGATCATCCTCGATAGCTTTATCTACAGCATAATATACAATTATTTCCCCAGGGAATAGTTCCAATGCTGCATCATTTATTGCATTCACATCATCATTACGTGCAGCAAGAATTATACGTTCAGTTAGGAATGATACAGATGATGTACCCTCCATATTTAATTGTGGGTAAACTGAAGGAATAAAATATGTAAGATCTTTTAAGAAATGAATTCCTAACGGTAATTTAATCATTTCAGTTGAATTTGTTCCGACCTGTAATAATAAAAATAAGGATTTAGCTGGTAAGAAGCAATAAAGGACAACATACGGATTTCCAATAGATGTTATAGTATTTACCTCCATCAGAAAGTTGGCGACATTAACATTTTCGGGTTCTGCCCTATCCAAACGCATATTTTGTACCAAGTATAAAACTTGTACATGATTCCATATTATTGAGCGTCTGAGCGATGCAGCCACAATTTATTCTCGCACACCTTTTGGTATAACAGGTACGATTTATCGAAAATCTCCACCAAGGACAACTGTAATTCCACCGAATGGTCTTTTATTGCCTTTAACATCTTGAAGGGTTCGATCAACAGATTCAACGCAATATCTATATTGCATTGTGATTTCATCCCAAACAATCAGCTTAATCTCTCTAAAAAGAGCAGTATGTATTGATTGTTTCGTGAATCCACAACTTGAGTTTTCTAATATATCAAGGGATATCTTAAATGTTGAATGTGCTGTACGGCCTCCAGATAATAACAAAGATACAATACCAGATGAAGCAACCATGATAACAATGTGACCAAGACTACGGCAAGCACCTGCAATTGTATTATATACAAATGTCTTCCCAGTACCAGCTGCTCCACTGAGAAAATTTATTTTTCCCCTTTCATTGAATACAAACTCAGTTACTGCTTTGTAAGATTGTGTTGCTCAGTATTAAGACGCACAACGTTAGTAGCTGTTTCTTCTTGTTGTCCCTCGTACATTAATTGTTGCTGCTCCCAAATTAGTCTATTTCCAATCACCATACTCCATACTCCTACTGGCAAAGGTAAGGGAGAAAAATCTGTCACGCTTTTACCTGCTTGTAAAAGAAGCTGGTCTAACAAATATAGACCATAATCAGTTACTTGTTCTTCTGTTGGACTGGGAATGTTAAACTCCACACGAAGCTTATGATGAAGATCATTACATATATTTTGTGAAAATATATTCCATAATGAATCAGTTGTAATGGAGAAGATTCCAGTAGTATAATGCTGAACAATCTTTGCAGTTGATATCCTGTATTCGAGATAGTAGCCTCCGTGAGATATTGTATCCATTCAGCATCATCTTTTAGCAATCCGAGTTCAGCGCGCACATGCAGATTTGAATGTAGAAAAAATAACACCATTAACTGTCCGTAAACATTCAAATGATTATGGCCCTTTCACGACAGTGAGCAACAAACGAAGTAAGAACTTCTCGCCTTCATTTGGATTAACAAAATACATCATGCCAATAGCAAAACCTTGTTTCCTTGGGGTCCATATTTTATTTGTCTTACTCCAAACAAAATATTGAGAGAATTCTTGATAAGTAAAATTGTGTGCAATATGATTTCTAGCACAACAATCAAAGAAGGCTGTCAAAGTTGAATTTTGATTAGCCGCTTTAGAAATAATATCCCCAATATCTTCTGTTATCTTAAAAGTAACATAATACATTCCAGGCAGATGAATTGCTAACCGCACAACATTTGGCTTCTCTTGGTGTAATGGAAACTCAAGTAGTCTCCATGCTGCTTATGGTGGTCCGATGTATCGTGCATCAATGTACTGCTGAATCTCATCACCTCCCAAAACCATGGTAGTTCTGTCATATCCCTTATAAATGTATTTATGAATATATTTAACTGCACGACATGATGCGCACACTTCAGCATTAATATGACAATCGAACATTGCAGATAAATAAGGATTATATGGAACAACATCCCTATTATCAACCTCTTGTCCCCTCACAATATACACTTGATTGGTATTACGACATCGATAAATAGGATATCCATCCAAATCCATAGATGTTTCATCAGTAAACTTGCGTGGATAGCGTTTGGTGCATTGACCGTTATCCATACATGATGCACGCTGGTTTCTCAGCCCGCACGGACCATGAACCATGCATTTTTTAACAGTTTGAAAAAGCAGAGGATGTATGTCAGGGTCTGGAAATTTAGCTGAAATTATTTGATCAACTTGTGCAACTATTCGAATCTTATCTGCATGTTGAAGGAAGATCAATGCGTGCATATGTAGAAGACCACGCTTTTGAAATTCAATTATGAAAACATGTGCAACTGCTCAGCCAAATATCCTATTTTGTAAAATTTCTTTCATTATTGCTTTCTGCTTTAACTCAAATACACGGGCAACTAAATCAGGTCGAAGAACAGTAGTTTGATAAGGTAACAATTTTGCTTTAATTTCTGGCCAATTAGGATTTGCAATTACTGTAAGAAATATATCTGGATGTTTGTTGTATCGTGTGATCTTCATGGAGTCTTGAAAAATCTCGTACATATTTCTTTGACTTTCTGAATGCGACGATGGTAAAATAAATATTTTTCCAACTTGAGCTGCAAACAAACCCTCTTCCGCAATATCTGTTAAACCCTTGTATATATCCGCCCGAATGATGTTTTGATTGAGTTTAACAAAACGAAGACGATTTTGTTCATTCGCGACCCATGCATCTACTAAGAATTTTTGGAATAATTTTCCTCCATGTAAGATTTTGAATATTCTGTCGAGCGAGGGAATAACCGATATGCAAAATATTATGTATGAGTAAGTCTGGAATTGCTTGAGCAATTATTGATTACATCAAACTATCGTAGATCTTCTGACCACCCAAATTCTCCAAAAGGGAACATAAGTACGTAGTGCAATGGTAGATACACAGAATGACATTCACTTATCCGTTTCAATTCTTGGTCACCTCTCAAATGAAGAATGATGTCTCGTGTAGCATGAGCCTCACTTCCATCTCCCGGTAATATGATTGCAACTTCATCTGTCGTTGAAAGATTATAACGACGACGATCGGTACCATGTTTATAGTGTAGATATGCCAATAGATTATTGTTCTCTTGAGAATTTTCAGTTGCACTTAAAATCTCGTATGTATATTTATAAAGTTTGCAAAAGGGATTGTTTTACAAAAGTGTATCTTAAATGATACTTAAGACATCCCTTGATAAATTCGGATTACGGTGATCTCAAAAACCCAATGCAGTGTCCGGATCATAAATATAAAGCTGTGAATAAATTGAATCCTTACCAATATCTGATAGCAATGCTCCCGTTTGGTGACGTAATTCTCCGTGTATTATAAACGACGTAGGCCCACATCCAGTTAATGAACAGTCATCTATTTGTGCCCCAAGACTTGTAAAATCATTTGTTGCATTACATTCTCTAATATATTTTCAAAATGACGTTAATCATGAATCAGAGCCTTCGTATAGTGATTGAAGAGTAGGAGGCAATGCAGAAAATGACGGTAACTTAATTTTTCCTTCTAAACAGCATGTTCGAAATAAAAGATGTCCAGCAGGAGATGCTATTAATTGTTCATCTTTCCAATGAAGAGCTGAACAAAATGTACATATAATATCCATACGTCCAAGAAAATGACAATCGGTTGGAACATGATGCGACGATCCTGTCTCTGTCATGTTTTCGTCTCCACATTCATAATCAAATGTATCTTCAATATATGTGCTTTGCATATCATTTCTCATGTTATTACTCTTATGAGGTAGTTGCATTGGATTTTCACTATTAACATAATAAAACGGTTATATATATACTTGTTAAGTTTATCCATACTTTTAAAATATTTATAATTTAATATTAAAATTTATTTTATAATTCATAATATTACATGTTATTTTCTCTATTTGGAGATACGCTTCCAAATACGGATGAACATGCAACTGATTGAAACTCGAGGCCAAGGTTTCGAAATGTGACATTTGTGATAGATTCACCAACTACGTTGCTTGTATAACTCTCTGGCTGTTCCAGAGAGTATACCATTTTTTCTTTAGCCGCTTTTTCTCTTGATCTCCGTGTATGTTATGATATTGCACGTTTTGATACTGTTACATCAGAACCAACCGATAACAAGACGTGACTTTCAACTCTTAACGATAATATAGTTGATGACCTCAAATGAGAAGTCTCAACCTCTTTCTCTTTCCCCTTGTTTCCATCCTGCACCAGACGTGAGCTCCCACCCATTATGATGTCTTCAAAGGTAACTTGTGTTGATAGTTGGTCATTAATCATTTTCTCTTTAGCTTTATTTTCTCTTGCTCTCCGTGCTCGTTGAGATACTGTACGTAATGATACTGCTATGTCTTCCATGGTAGATTATGTTGATAATTGATTTGTTATAAATTTAGCTCGCTTTGATGAAAACATAGTTTCTTTTTCTCTCTCTCTTCGAGCACACTGCGCTAATGACCGTTGAGATGACCCTCAGTTGATCAGTAACTTTTGAAACTGCATTTGAATTTTTAAAACTCAATAAAATAAAAATACTTTAAAATATAATAATCTTAAGGTCATAAGACTTAATGAGGGGAGGCATATGTCTCAAAGTTTTATAATGTATATGTTTCATGGATTGTTAAATTTTTTGATGTATTATATGTACTACAAACTCTGAAAAGTGCTGAGATAGATCATTTTGGTTTTTTGTTTCTGTAGTATATTTTATTTGCCAAAGATCTTGAGTGTGTTTCTAACATGAACAAAAATCCAATCAAAATAAAAAAAAAATATATCAAAGAAACAATATCTAATTACATGTATAATTTTTTTTATTCCAAGACGTGCCAAAGATCAATTTGGTTTTTTTCAATGTTTGAGACCCTATAATAATATTTTGCCTAAGATATATTTACAATATTTGTTAACTCTGTACTCTTTAATAATAGTAAACGATCTTGGGTATGTTTCAAATATTAACAAAAATCCGATCAAAATCTATGATAACTTAGCAAGATATTAACATTAACAAACGAAACTACCAAAAGAACTTTCTAATCACCATAGCATGCTTGAAATTAAAAAACTATAATAAATTAAATAATAATAACTTGTATAGAAACAAAATAAAATTCATGATGCCAAGATTGACAAACCGTGGAGGCATTGCATGGTGATGTTAGTAAGGGTCCAGAGGGTGGCTGACCGCGTTTAGCTTGATCGGCTACTGCTACAGAGGCTGGTGTGGGTGCAAATTTTGGTAAGAAGGTTGCCAACAGCAGGACCCACCGGCCCTGCCTGGTGGGCCCCCGGAGACCACAGCGGGACCCACCGGCCCTGCCCGGTGGGCCCACGAAAACTACCACGGGACCCACCGGCCCTGCCTGGTGGGCCCCCGGAGACTACAGCGGGACCCACCGGCCCTGCCCGGTGGGCCCACAAAGACTACCACGGGACCCACCGGCCCTGCCTGGTGGACCCACGAAGACTACCGCGGGACCCACCGGCCCTGCCTGGAGGATCCCCAGATACGGTAGCAGAAACCGCCATTCACCCCGGAATTCCTCCCAGAGAAGCCTATAAATAGCAGAGCCTTCGAATGTAAAAGGATCGAACTCTCAGTTCTAAAACCAGAGCTCTGGGATTTCCAACTTCCCATCTACCATCTCTCTTTGATCTTCTTCTCTCCTTTGAAGAGATCAGAGTGTTTCTAGTGATACTCGGCCTGTCGAGATCACTTCGACATAAGTGTTAGTGAATTCGGGTTGCTCCCTATAGCACGGAGACGTAGGCTTTGGCTGAACTCCGAGATCACCTCTCGTGTCTACTCTCTAATTGCATATCTCTTTCTATTGACATATCAAAAGGCTTCAACTTCAATCAACAGATCGACCAACGATCTTCAACGTCAACTTCAACTTCAATTGACTGGTGAGGCGAAGTCTTCGGGTCGGCACGAAGATTTTCCCCCACAGTTTGGCGCCGTCTGTGGGATCCGATCAAAAAGTCCAACTCTCCGTTACTACTTGATCGGTTGAACCTATAACTGATCTTGATAGTCAAACTTCCTCGCCTCCTCGGTTGATCAAACAACTGATCGGACGTCGGCACTCTCGTTGCACCCTTCGCTCTCTGAATGGCGAGGACTAAACACCAGGGTCAACCAGAAGGAAGTAACAATCAACAACAAGCTCGTCCTGAGACTCGTTCAATGAGTCAAAGGCTCAACTTCGGACAGCCCCTTGCTGTTCCTGAGATGGGGGTTCGCTCAGGGAGTGGCAGATCTATCGATCGACCTATCGCCCACCCCGCACGACAGTCGATTGGGCAAACAACACCAGCTCCTGCTGAAGACCCTCCATCAACTTACCAAATCTCTGCGGTCGACTTCCAGCTACTCCAATTGGCGAAGCAAAACGCCACCCTCACCGCCGAGAGGGACGCTCTTAAGAAGGCAGCTTCTGAGGCTGGGATTGCTCTTCCTAACCCCTCTACAAATGAGAGGGTCGATCTTCCTCGACATTCAATTCACTCCGAACAACGGAGGTCAATGGGCACTGCTGCCCTCGAGAGGATCCGACGCAACCCAACTCCCTCTGCTACCCCCTGGAAGCAGAGTGTGTGGGATCGCCTTGACGATGAGTCTTCCCAATCGTCTTCTGGCCGCAACTGCGATAAGAGGGCACCTCCAAAGCTCGATATACCAAGGAGGCATCAGATGAAAGGCGCTCCTTCAAAGAATAGAGTCTCCCCTTCCATTCCACTTCAACGTGGACTTGGATCGGACCTTAGACGCCGAATTCAACCAGCGAATACTTTAATGCCTGAGCAAGACCTTGCGATCTTGCCTCTTGACCCACCTCTAGGTCGAGGACACGGTCGTAGGGACGGGTACTCCTCTGCCGGGCCTCTACATCGAAGCCTCTTCGAGTCAACTTTTCCGAGGGGATGGAGAACTCCTATCCTCCCCAAATTCAATTGTATAAGAGGAGATCCTACTCTCCATATCCTCGCATTCAAGCAAGCTCTAACGCCGCACGAAGAAGAAAACAACGTGCTCTGCCGCACCTTTGCCGGAAGTCTCGATGAGCCGTCACTCGACTGGTATCACAATCTCCGAGCTGGGTCCATCACCCAGTTCGGTGTTTTGGCAAATCTTTTCGTGCATCATTACCAGCTCAACTTAAAGCCGGAGAAGAAGCTCGACTCCCTCTATCGGCTAAGGATGGGTGCTGACGAAACTCTCCGAAGTTTCACTAGGAGGTTTCGCAACGAGCATGCTGCCCTCTCTGGAAGACACCTAGATGATGAAGCCATCATGTTGGCTTTCCAGAATGCTCTCCGCTTCGATCTACACATCTACAACGACTTCATCCGTAATCCCTCTCCTTCTCTGGGTGCTATGTTCGATCGAATCCAGAGAGAGATCGAGGTCGAAGACGATCAAGTCGCTCGGAAAGGGCGAGAAACAAAACGAAGGCCTGCGGAGAGAGAAGCTCCCAAGTATGCTGCCAAGGCTCACAATGCTGAGGCAGCAGCCCCTCCAGCCAACAAACGATCAAAGAATGAAGGGCGTCGATCTCCAACAAAGACCACTTTCACCGAGTGGAATATGCCGGTCGAACAAATACTCGACCGCATTCAACACGACGAATATCTTCGGAGGCCCAATCCTCTTCAGCCAAACTCCAAATTCACAGCAGACAAAACAGTCTACTGCGAATTCCATCGAAGTCACGGCCACTCCACCGACTGGTGCTATCGGTTGAAGTTCCATCTTGAAGACTTACTGCGAGAGGGCCACCTTCAAGAATTTGTCAACAACGGGCACGATCAACGTCAAACCTCTGCAAAGGGGAAAGAAGTGTGTTGGATACATCAAATCTCCTCTGACTGGCAACCTATCTCTGTGAATGCCAATGTCTTTGGCATTCATGGATCATTGCACAACCAAGCAATGACCGGGAAAGAAGTCGATCGGCAAATTCGGCGCATCTTCCATGTTCGATCTACTGCAAATAAAGAAGATACCTGGATCGAGAAACCCATCAAAGGTCTTGCTTGGCCATCCATCGTCTTCAACGACACCGATCTTCAAGGAGTTCATACTCCACATCGAGACCCCCTGGTTTTGAAACTCGTCATCGACGGAAGCACCGTCAATCGGATCCTCATCGACACCGGGAGTTCTATCGATATTATGTTCTCAGACTGCTTCAAACATCTGGGACATAAATATCAAAGCCTCGACGTCGTCCCGACCGTGATCACTGGCTTCAACGGCGAACAAAGCATCACGGTGGGCGAATCGAGATTCACTCTGGACCTCAGCCGAGAGACTCGAGTCTCAGTGAGGTTCGCAATTGTCGAAGGAATATCCAGCTACAACGCCATCCTCGGGCGACCATTCCTCCACCAGATCAATGCCATCTCTTCTTCCTATCATCAATTACTCAAGTTTGCAACTGGGGAAGGCATTGTCTGCATTCGAGGTGATCAGCAAGCTGGAAGGTCTTGTGAGGCTGCTGCGGCTAAGACAGATCGAAAGATCAACATTGCTCCTCCAAAGCGGCCACGAGATGAAGCTGGTCCCTCTTCCAAATAGCAATCAAAGGAGATTCCGCTGTCCGAACCTCCACCAATCGAATGGGAAACATCACCTTCAATTGAAGAAATCATCCCTATCAACATTGGCAGTGGAGATCTCCCTCGACAAACATTTATTGGTACCGGTCTTAGCGACGCAGAAGCGCAAGACATGGTATCCTTCCTCCAGTCCAATATCGACGTCTTCGCCTGGTGTTTCGAAGACATGCCTGGTATCAATCCGGATGACGCTTGTCACCGACTTGCGATCAAGGAAGAGGTGAAACCTGTCAAGCAAAAACCACGCACCATCCGACCAGAGCTGCAAGTTGCTGTTCAAGAAGAAATCACCAAGCTACTCGCAGCAGGCTTCATCCGTGAAGTAGAGTATCCTACCTGGATCTCTAACATAGTTGTTGTTCCAAAGAAGAATGGGAAAGTCAGAGTCTGCATCGACTTCACCAACCTCAACAAGGCTTGCCCCAAAGACCCATTCCCCATGCCAAGAATCGATAGACTCGTCGATGCCACTGCTGGCCACGAGCTATTGTCTTACATGGATGGGTATTCTGGATATAATCAAATTCCACTTCATCCAGACGATCAAGAGAAGACTTGCTTCGTGACTAGCCGAGGTCTCTATGCCATAATGTAATGCCGTTCGGCCTCAAAAATGCTGGATCTACCTATCAAAGGTTAGTCACAAAGATGTTCGAAGATCAGATCGGGCACAACGTCGAAGTCTACGTCGATGATCTCCTCACCAAGAGCTCTGTGCGAAGCAAACATCTTTATGATCTGGCGGAAACCTTTCAAGTTCTTCGAAAATATCGTATGAAGCTCAATCCAGCCAAGTGCGCCTTCGGTGTTCAATCTGGCAAATTCCTGGGTCATCTTGTGACCAGGAGGGGTATTAAAGCTAATCCCGATCAAATTCGAGCCGTCATCGATATGCCTTCACCTACAAATCGGAAAAAAGTTCAACGCCTCACTGGAAGGTTAGCAGCACTCAATCGATTCATCTCAAAATCTTCCGACAAATGCAAACCCCTCTTCGACAAACTACGAAAGGCGGATACATCCGGCTGGAGTCCAATCTGTGAAGAAGCATTTCAAAGCATCAAGAAATATCTGGTGCAAGTTCCTATCCTGACTGCTCCACTGCCAAAAGAAGACTTGTGGCTCTACCTGGCTGTGACCGATCAAGCAATCAGCGCGGTCCTAGTCAGTAGAAGAGAAGGCGTCGAACATCCAGTCTACTACATCAGCCATACTCTTCTTCCAGCTGAAACTCGCTACTCAAAAACTGAGAAGGTCATCCTAGCCTTGCTCACCGCATCGCGTCGTCTCCAACCGTACTTCGTCTCCCACCAGATCACTGTCATTTCAGAACACTCACTCAAAGATATCATTGACAAAGCTGGTCGAGCTGGTCGAATGACCAAATGGGTGATCGAAATGAGTGCTCTGGGGATTCAATTCGAATCTCGCACTTCTATCAAAGGTCAAGCAGTTGCTGATTTTCTAGCTGACTTCCCAGTTGAAGACCCCATCACTTGGGAAGAAGATGTCGACATGCGCTTAGAAGATGAGGACAATACTCCGATCAATCTTGCAACAAAAATTGATCCAAGTCTCGAAGCTGCTGCTGCAACTCCTCCATGGAAGCTTTACACTGATGGAGCTTCAAGTTCGATCGGTTCGGGAACTAGCATAGTATTGATATCCCTCGAACTTGATCATCTCCAGAAGGCCACTCTCCTCGGATTCACTGCCACCAACAACGAAGCCGAGTACGAAGCACTCATTTCCGGACTCAAGATGGCGAAATCCCTAGGGGTAGATCGAATCATCGTCTATAGCGACTCCCAATTGATCATAAGGCAAATCAATGGAGAGTACACAGCTCGCGAAGAAAGAATGCAACTCTACTTGGCCTTAGTACGACATCTTCAACAACGTTTTATTGGTGCTGAATTCATTCAAATCCCCAGAGCAGAGAACCGAGAAGCAGATGCCTTAGCCAATGCTGCCTCAGTTCTTGGAGACTCACTCGGAGGAAGGCAAATACAGATCGATTATCAAGAAGTGCCCAAGACCACCCCCGATCAACAGATCCTTACTACTACAAAAGAATCTGGGGGTGGAGATCAGCTTGAAGATTGGAGACTATCAATTTTCGACTTCTTCAAGCATGGCAAAATACCGGAAGATCCAAATCAAGCCCGAAGAGTTCAAAGGAAGCTCCCATGCTACATTCTACAAGGAGAAGATCTATATTTCAAATCTCACAACGGGATGTTGCTCAAGTGCCTTGGTCCCGAGCAAGCACGGGCAATCCTGATTGATATCCACTCTGGAGCTTGTGGAAATCATTCGGGAGGAAGATCTCTTGAAGCCAAGACGAAGCTACAAGGGTACTACTGGCCAACAATGGCAAGGGATGCTCAATAAGTTGTTCAAAGGTGCGAACCTTGCCAACGACACGCTCGAGCTATCCATCTCCCTGCAGATGAACTTCATCAATTGTCAAGCCCCTGGCCTTTCCATCAATGGGGGTTAGATTTCCTGGGTCCTTTCCCTCCAACTCCGAGCAAGAAGAAGTATCTATTGCTGGCCACTGATTATTTCACCAAATGGGTTGAAGCTGTGCCCCTCTTCCGAGAAACTGACGACGAAGTGATCAAATTCATTCGGCACAACATCTTCTCAAGGTTCGGCATACCTCAAGTTCTCGTTGCTGACAATGGAGCTCAATTTGACTCCGACAAATTCCGAGAGTTCTGTCTGAACAACGGTATCAAACTATTCTATTCAACTCTAAGGTACCCTCAATGCAATGGCCAAGCAGAAGCCTCCAATAGAGCTATTCTTGGTATACTCAAGAAGAAACTCAACGACAAGAAAGGATTGTGGGAACAGGTCCTACCTGAAGTTCTTTGGGGGTATCGCATAACTCCGAGAAGATCAACAGGGTTCTCACCCTTCCGTCTAACATATGGATCGGAAGCAGTGCTCCCAACAGAAAACATATCAAGTACTCTGAAGACTAGAGCAGTTGAAGAAGGAATCAACGAAGAACTACGAATCAATGATCTAGACTTCTCAGAAGAACTACGAGATCAAGCATCCCTTCGTGTGGCCAAATACCAGCAGAAGATCAAAAGAGTCTACGATGAGAAAGTCTATAAGAGACAATTCCCAGTGGGCAGCCTAGTTCTCAGAGCAGTTTTTTACAACACTAAAGAACACAGCAGTGGGAAGCTTGCTCCCATATGGGAAGGTCCATATATCGTCGAATCAGTAGGAGGCAAAGGTTCTTACAGACTGATCACACCAGAAGGAGATAGATTGCCTCGAGCTTGGAATTCTAGGCACCTCAAGATGTTCTATCCATGATGTAAATTCTGTGATAAATAAAGATCTCTTTCAAGTATTCAAATGTGCCAGTGTTCAGCTTTTCAATTCAAGTTCTGAAGCAGTTTCAAGTTATCCGTATTCAAATTACCAGGTCTTTTAACAAGTTTGGGTGTTAGAAGTGCGACTCAACCCCTTACTAGCAAATGTTAAAAACTGACCATATTCAAGTCACCAAGTCTTTTTAACAAGTTTGGGTGTTAGAGTTGCGACTCAACCCCTTACTGGCAAATGTTAAACTGACTTTCAAATTTCAACATTCAATTTCAATCAATTTCGATATCATTTAACATATTTGGGTACTTGAGTTGCGACTCAACCCCTCACATACAAGTGTTAACACGAATTCCAATTCAATATTCAAGTTTTGAGTTTGGGTAATCGAGTTGCGACTCGACCCCTAACATTCAAAAGATTGTATCTATTCTAATGCTATCCAGAACATGATATTCAAAGACATTCAACTCAAGAGATTCAATTTTCAAACATCCAAAAAGATTTCTATTATCAAAATTTGCCAAGTACAATGATGAACTACTATATGTCAAGAGTTTACAAGTGTGAACAACAAAGAAAAGGTAGAAATACATCAGGGTTTGGCTACGCTTGGAGCACGTGACTTCTCTCCTTCAGATTCGCCACGAGACTTGCTCGCAACCGAAGCTTTCGAAGATCGGACACTGCTGACATGTGCCCTGAGTGCCTCTGCCGCCTTCTCAGCTGTTTCCTTGTAAACCTTGCATTCAGATAGCGCATGCTCCAGTGCCTTCTTGGAAGTCTCCTCTCTGGCAGTGAAGACAGCGTGCTGAGTAGCAAGTTGTTCCTTCAGCTCTTTGATCTCGTTGGTGCGACTGCAGGACACGTCCTCAACCTTGGAGAGTCGATTCTTCAAGGATTCAAGCTCGTGACTCTGTGCCTCACAACGATCCTGCAGCCCCTTGATCTCCAGCTTCCCCTTGCGAAGATCCTCAATCTTGGCCTTGAGAGAGGTTTTCTTCGAAGACAGGATTTCCCTCAGCCTATCTCTCTCCTCGCTCACAGCCTTCAGTTCGGCCGTCAAACGGGTTACCTCAGATGCGGCCTCCCATTCTCCTGCCTTCCTGGAGAGCTTGCTTGTGATTCTCAAACAGGCTGAGTTCTGCAAATGGACAGAGTTAGAATTATTCTGAAGAATCAACTCGAACAATTGATCAAAGCACATGCACATACCACAACTTCAAGCCGATCGAAGGCTTCTTCAAAAGTAGCTTCCGGAAGATTGCAAAGCTTCCGGATCGCGTTGGTAGGATGGTTGATGTCAACATCACCCAAACTCCTTATCTTCTTCTTAGCCGGGCCAGCAGGTGTACCTACAATTCATGCAGCAATTCTAAGTGTTAGTATATTTTCAAGCTTCAAAGACGAGGAAGTCAATCAAAATAGGTTAGTACAGATACCTGAAGCCTCGACTTGGGGAGCCTTTCCCTTCCCACTGTCGGAACTCTTACCCTTGGGGGTCGATTTCTCCTTGCTGGGGATTGGCTCTGGCAAAGGATGAGGAGTAGCATCACCCACCCGGCTTCCTCTCTCCAAGTGAGCAGGAGAGGGAACATCTCGAGGAGGTGATGCTCCCCCTTCGTCTTCTTGCCCACTCGAGGAGGTGAGCCCTGCCACCATAGCAGCAACTTCCTCCGCCAGAGATCGTGAAGGGGGTGGGGGTTGTTCAACCTCCATACCCCCACTTATTGTCGCCCCTTCGAGACGGGGAACCTCGGGAGGTATTTGATCGAGAGGTGCAGGGTTGCTTCCAACCCCACCACTCCCCGATAGCTTGATTTTAAAGCGCAGGGGGTTCTTCTTCAATTCCCTAAAGTGATAAGTAGGAATCACTTTGAGGCCATCGCTAGTTGCATCCATAACCCCCTCCATCTTCCGAGCCTTACCCTCGTCTATGAGGATAGGCTGCGAGTCCTCGTCAGCACCACCAGTGGGGGTGGGAGGAATTTCTTCCTCACCATCCCCATGTCTTTGGCCACCATCAGTGGGGGTGGGAGGAATTTCTTCCTCACCACCCCCATCTTCATCATCATCTTCGCCATCCTCTTCATCATCGTCACCATCCACATCCTCTTCATCTTCACCTCCACCTTCCTCCTCTCTCTCTACTTCCTCTTCATCTTCATCTTCCTCCTTCTTTTTCTCCTCATCCTCCTCCTGCTTAATGGGGATTTTTCTTTTCTTCTTCGCTGGCCCCTTCGGAATCACCAGTTTCTCCTCTGAAGGAAGTGCGCGCCTGGCTCCATAAGACTTCTTCTCGAATCGAAGCTTTCTAACAATTTTTCCAGACTGAGGGTCCTCCTCGTAATCGGAGTAGATGACCTCATTATCTTCATAGCGAAGCTTCGATCGGTGGAGGAGGTTGGCCTTGCCATGTCGGACTGGGCAATTCGAGAATTGCTTCCACGATCTAGTCCCACATGTCAACTCCAAGAAGAGGTTGTCAAGGACCCCTACTCGCTCTGGAGGCCAAGAGAGAGCTCCTCCTGTGCAGTACATATCAATCTCTTCATGCACTTTGTATCGGGGCACCTCAGGAACAGACATCGGGGTCCAGGCACCAGACACCGACAACGGCCAGTCAGTGTAGAGCTTATCAGAACCGATAGTGTCAGCAATCGGCCGAAGAGCAGACACACCCGTCAGATAATAGAATGGGCTGTCCTTCCTCAAGGCCCATCGGTAGTGATAGAAGAAATACCCCAGCTCGATTCGGGCTTCTTCACCTTTCAGGGAGGCTGGAGTAGCATTCCCTTAGCTCCTTCTGAAAGTCCGACTCTACGCGACAGAAAGCGTAGATGATCCTCCAGGAGTTCCCAGTGACCTGCCCGGGACAGAGACCGGAGGCGTTCAGCAACCTCGCGGCGAAAGGCAGCAGCGGCAGGCGCAGTCCACAGTTGAGCTGGCCGATCGTGACGATGGTTCCCATCACTTGCTCCTTGCTCGCCCACGAGACAAAGACTGTCCGCCTATCAACGCCGAAAGCGGATAAAACTCCAGGGAGCGCTGGTCGAGACTTTTCCTCTGTGAAAAATGACAGCAACTCCTGCAGCTTCTCCCTCTTGGCATCTGTAAGTCTGCTGCCGATATTGTACCCAAACTCCATCTCTGCCTCCAGAGGTAACTGCGGGCAGAGGACAAACTTTGCCTTGGGAATCTGCTCTGGCCTTGACGGTGCAGAAGCAAATCCCACTCCTTGATGCCTCTTGCCCAGTTGGCCAAGCTCGATCAATTCTGCCCTGCCTTTGCCTCGGCCCTTCAGAACAGAAGAGACCTCGACAACTTCCTTGCCCTTCCTCTTGGAAGGAACACTCTTCTTCGAATTGCCCGAAGACGCCATTTGACCGATCGAAAAGAGATGAAGAACGAAAGATGGAAAAGCAAAGAGTCTGGACTTCGAAAAATTCTGAAAGCGTGAGGCGAAAATGACAGCCAGTGAAACTTATATACCCAGGGTAAAACAGGTACGCAAATCGAGAAGACACGTGTCTTCACCGTATCAAATCGCATGTTTTTGCAGGTACATGTGGCTTCCATCCGTAGCAAGCGTTAAATCAGGCGAACAGTCGGACCAGACGAAGCGTCAGACCCATCGGTCCACATAAACCAACGATTCAAGCAAGCCACCGGTCTAAGTAAACTGGACCGCCGGTTCAAAACCACATTCCGGCAAACACAAGATTCAAAGCAAAGAAAATCAAACTCCATCGATATTCAAGACTGCCAAAGATCAAAGAAGAAGCACAAGCTATACCACTTCCTCAAAAGTACAGGTTCAAGACTCAAACCTTGACCGGCTGATTTTAGCCGAACGGTCAAATATGACCGTTCGGCCAAAATCAACCGATCGGTCGATTTTCTACTAGATCCGGCGAAAAACTGAGGTTTTTTGCCGATCACCCAAGCCTTGACCGGCTGATTTTAGCCGAACGGTCAAATTTGACCGTTCGGTCAAAATCAATCGATCGGTCGATTTTCTACTAGATCCGGCGAAAAACTGAGGTTTTTTGCCGATCACCCAAGCCTTGACCGGCTGATTTTAGCCGAACGGTCAAATATGACCGTTCGGCCAAAATCAACCGATCGGTCGATTTTCTACTAGATCCGGCGAAAAACTGAGGTTTTTTACCGATCACCCAAACCTTGACTGGCTGATTTTAGCCGAACGGTCAAACTTGACCGTTCGGCCAAAATCAATCGATCGGTCGATTTTCTACTAGATCCGGCGAAAAACTGAGGTTTTTTGCCGATCACCCAAACCTTGACCGGCTGATTTTAGCCGAACGGTCAAACTTGACCGTTCGGTCAAAATCAATCGATCGGTCGATTTTCTACTAGAGCCGGAGAAAAACTGAGGTTTTTTGCCGATCACCCAAACCTTGACCGGCTGATTTTAGCCGAACGGTCAAATATGACCGTTCGGCCAAAATCAACCGATCGGTCGATTTTCTACTAGATCCGGCAAAAAACTGAGGGTTTTTGCCGATCACCCAATCCTTGACCGGTTGAAATTGACCGTTCGGTCAAATTTAACCGATCGGTCAAATTTGACCGATCGGTAAAAATTGACCGATCGGTCAAAATCGACCGATCGGTCAAAATTCCACTGGATCGATCAAAAAACCATGTTTTTTGACCGATCACACAATCCTTGACCGGTTGAAATTGACCGTTCGGTCAAATTTAACCGATCGGTCAAAATTAACCGATCGGTCAAAATTGACCGATCGGTCAAAATTCCACTGGATCGGTCAAAAAACCATGTTTTTTGACCGATCACACAATCCTTGACCGGTAGAAACTGACCGATCGGTTAAATCTGACCGTTCGGTCAAATATGACCGATCGGTCAAATCTGACCGATCGGTCAAATCTGACCGATCGGTCAAAATTGACCGATCGGTCAAAATTGACCGATCAGCCTTTTTTATACTAACATTTCGACAAACCTCTTTGTACCTTTTTAGACAGGGGGTTGCTGTTTTTTGCACCAAATCCAAGCCAGCCAGATGATCTCTAGCTAACTTGGAGGGGGTAACTGTGGGTGCAAATTTTGGTAAGAAGGTTGCCAACAGCAGGACCCACCGGCCCTGCCTGGTGGGCCCCCGGAGACCACAGCGGGACCCACCGGCCCTGCCCGGTGGGCCCACGAAAACTACCACGGGACCCACCGGCCCTGCCTGGTGGGCCCCCGGAGACTACAGCGGGACCCACCGGCCCTGCCCGGTGGGCCCACGAAGACTACCACGGGACCCACCGGCCCTGCCTGGTGGACCCACGAAGACTACCGCGGGACCCACCGGCCCTGCCTGGAGGATCCCCAGATATGGCAGCAGAAACCGCCATTCACCCCGGAATTCCTCCCAGAGAAGCCTATAAATAGCAGAGCCTTCGAATGTAAAAGGATCGAACTCTCAGTTCTAAAACCAGAGCTCTGGGATTTCCAACTTCCCATCTACCATCTCTCTTTGATCTTCTTCTCTCCTTTGAAGAGATCAGAGTGTTTCTAGTGATACTCGGCCTGTCGAGATCACTTCGACATAAGTGTTAGTGAATTCGGGTTGCTCCCTATAGCACGGAGACGTAGGCTTCGGCTGAACTCCGAGATCACCTCTCGTGTCTACTCTCTGATTGCATATCTCTTTCTATTGACATATCAAAAGGCTTCAACTTCAATCAACAGATCGACCAACGATCTTCAACGTCAACTTCAACTTCAATTGACTGGTGAGGCGAAGTCTTCGGGTCGGCACGAAGATTTTCCCCCACAGCTGGTTGGTGAGACACATTTCGTATGAAAAGATGAATAATATTACAATATGGTGCATATTTATATAATAAAAAAAGAGGGAGATATAGTGGTAACTAACCAGGCACAGTGATGTCGGGAATATCAATCATGGTTGACACAACAGGCACTAAAGGTCTGACCACAGGAATGGCAGACATGGTATACCCGGTAGACACTTGTTGTAGAGATAAAATTTTAAAATTATTCAAAAAATGCATGAAGCTAAGTCAAGGAACAAACTATCTAATCTTAATATTTAATTTGTCTAGAATATGTATGGTAGGATGAGGATCGAGGTCAAGCATGACAGGAGGTAAATTACACTTTTATCCACTGAGGCCTAAATATCAAACCAATGTAATTAGTTATATTAAAATGAAGAATCTTAGACCGTTGAATCGTATTTTGGGTTACTTTTGAATAAAGAATATTACATTGGGTCAGTTTTGAGCATTACAAATTTTATACCCAATATACTCTTAGATCCAAAATTTTTGAATGTTCTTCTACTATTTTGGCCATTACTTAGACCCAATAAGCATTACTTAGACCCAAAATATTCTTCATTCAAGTTTGATAATTAGACCCAAAATTTCAGAGCAATGGATTGAAAATTTTGGCCCTGATATAAATATTATTTATCCAAACGTTAAACCTAATTAATCTTAGACCCAAAAATTGACTATTAGTAATCCAATATTTGCCAATCGACTATTATTAATAAAAAATTAGCAATTCTAAATGAATCAACATTATTTTTATCTTACTTCTCTGACATCTTATTTTTCATTTTACCAATATGCCTATTGAGTTGTTTAATTTGTACTCTAGCTTTGGAGGTCTATAGATGTTATAAACTCACTATTTATTATCTTTCATACATCAGGAGATTCTTATATTGGTGATAAATATAGAAAAGAAACATGTAAAAATAACTTTGGTATGTCAGTTGATTTTATGTTGGACACATACTCTTCTATTATGGAGCTTGATAAGTCATAATATCTGTTTTATTGGTTGACAGTTTGATTAGTTTCATAATATTTTTTTTCCAGTTCTTACCGCTTTTGTCATCCTCTAGGTTGCTAAGTTGTGCTATGCTCATAGCAGAGATTTTATCTTAGCGTTAACATTTGATGGTGTTAACCAGAGGTGGGTGTGGAAAAATACGGATGGATCACTATTGGCCAACACAAAGAATGATGTAAACCGAGAAGTCCACTACTGCACTTCCTTTCAACCCAAGTGGATTGTGCCACCTCCAACATTAAAAAAGACATAATTGGAAGTAGCCTTGATTAAATCGATTTACTACCCTATTTTGGAGTCTCGAAAGATTTATGGGGTAAGATATTTATATTAAAGTTGATTTTCTACCAGATTTGACAATCACGTATTTAAATTGAATGGTTAAATTTGGGGGATTTTTTAACAAAAAAATCCCTCCTCAGCGAGCATCGCTTGTCCATTTTTCTCATTTTAAAAAATAATTTTTAAATAAATTCACACATATCAATTTTGGATTAAACATGGTATAACATCAATGATGTAGATGTCTCACTTTGCATCTTTAGAAAATCCCCATGTAACGAATTTTTAAGGATAAATTACACTTTGCCTCCCTGAAGTTTAGCTCAAAAACACTTAACCCCCCAATAGTTGAACTAAATTTGGCACCGCTTAAATTTTGGTTTGATCAGATAAAAATTACCAAATAAGGAAATTAAGTAGTTAACAAAATGACGCAATGTGCTAATACTTCAAACTTTAGGGAGTGATTTGGAACAAATTAAACTGATGGAGAGTTAAGTGTTTCGACACTCAGACGGCCGCCTTCAGTGTCATCGAGGGTAGGCAAAAGATTCTGAGACAAAACAAACTATTTTGAAGGCAGCATCTTATTGTTTAAAAAGAAAAGAAAATAGTGGACCATTCCTGGGAATCTGGGATGGAGTGGAGGCCAACATGGGCAATACTAAGTGCAGCTACTGCCTCACATCATTTGAGCTTGTTATATTACCCCATGCAGATGCTTCAACATGGTCTACCTAATCAATAACTATCTGGAGGGAAGAATATAATCAGCCTTTATGCGAGGTTTTCCAATGCACTATTACAAAAGTTCACATTAGAGAATATTGTATAGTTCAAAAAAACAGCCCCTATAGGTAAATCACAAACTTCGGCAAAGATATATTACAATTCCACTCTCTTATTAGGTTAATGTGGCAAAAATTGCTCCCTTAGCTGGGCGAATGCTAAGGGAGGCCGTTGTCTTATTATAATATAATATTTCCCCCCTTATCCCCACAGGAGGAAATATTTAGTAGAACCAAGATATACGCTGAAGTGGTGCAACCTATTCACAAAACCATCCAATGCATTCACATTTATGGGTGATCACACCAACCCTTGGATGCAAGTAGATGGGATCCACCTATTGCATTGTTTACTCATATTTTAATCAGGATACGCTGAAGTGGTGCAACCTATTGCATTGTTTACTCTCAATCGACATATATTGGAGGAACTCACAATATGTTAAATATTTACTCTCCGAGGTATATTATATCTTAGGTGAAGTGGTGCATTTAATCGACAATGCAATAGGTGAAGTGGTGTATATTATATTATAATATAGGTGAAGTGGTATATTATATTCAAAAGGTATATATAGTAAACAATGCAATAGGTTGCACCACTTATATGTGTAACCTATTGCATTGTTTATATAGTAATATGCAAAGGTATATATATTATATGCAAGGAATATTGACAATGCAAAGGTATCTCGATACTCTCAATCGACAGTTGTCTTATTATATGTGTTTTGGGAGTAAACAATGCAATAGGTTGCACCACTTATATTATACCTCGATAAGCATTATATATTGGAGGGACTCACAATGCAATATTTACTCTATTTATACAATGCACCACTTCACCTATTGCATTGTTTACTCAGATTTTAATCAGGATACGCTGACGTGGTTCAACCTATTGCATTGTAGTACGCTATTTATACAAGTATCTTTGAGTATAAATATTTCTCGATACTCACAATGCAATAGGTTTTAATCAGCCTTTATGCGATTATGCAATTCAGCCTTTATGCGATTATGCTCAAAGATTCTACTCAAAGATTAAATCAGGATGTTTAATCAGATTTTAATTAGCATTCACATTTATTAGCCTGATTGCATTGTTTACTTCAAAGATTTTGAGCTAAACAGTCTCTCTCTATCCATGATCAACTAATGAAGTTTAGCTCAAAAACACACACTCTCTCTCTATCCTGATTGCATTGTTTACCGAGATGAACTCTCTCTCAATCCAGATGTCTGGTTTTGTACAAAATTGCAATGTTTATATAATCAGGCTTCAATGAAGTTTAGCTCAAAAACACTTAACCCCCCAATAGTTGAACTAAATTTGGCACCCTATTGACAATGCAAGGGTATCTCAGTACTCTCAATCGACAGTTGTCTTATTATATGTGTTTTGGGAGTAAGCAATGCAATAGGTTGCACCACTTATATTATACCTCGATAAACATTATATATTGGAGGGACTCACAATGCAATATTTACTCTATTTACTTCACCTATTGCATTGTTTACTCAGATTTTAATCAGGATACGCTGAAGTGGTGCAACCTATTGCATTGTAGTACGCTATTTATACAGTTGTCTTTGAGTATAAATATTTCTCGATACTCACAATGAATAGGTTTTAATCAGCCTTTATGCGATTATGCAATTCAGCCTTTATGCGATTACGCTCAAAGAAACTGGATACGCTCAAAGATTCTACTCAAAGATTAAATCAGGATGTTTAATCAGATTTTAGTTAGCATTCACATTTATCAGCCTGATTGCATTGTTTACTTTCAAAGATTTTGAGCTAAACCGTCTCTCTCTATCCATGATCAACTAATGAAGTTTAGCTCAAAAACACTAATATGCACATATTGACAAAATGCACATATTTAAACATGTTTAAAAAGCAAGGCCATCCATATAGCGTCCGAGCAGACAATAAAACAACATTGCAACACCATTCAAATCGACAAAGCAGTTTTTGATTGAAAAACTAAAAACATTAGATGCAAAAGTAAGAGAAAAATGCAAACATACTATAACCCTAAGATAAAGTTATTCGATAGTAAGATAGAGAGAGAGAGAGAGAGAGAGAGAGAGAGAGAGAGAGAGACCATATGCATTAGTACTGGGGTTTGGATTGTTACATATTTATGACCAAGTCTTAAAACTTTTTTTTTTTTAATTTCATGTCTCAAGACCATATGCATTAGTACTGGGGTTTCAGGCGTTCATACTTGGGTGGACGGACGGGCTACAGGCGTCAATCGGGCTGCAGGAATCGATCCGCTCGTCTTTCCAGTTTCTTTAAGACTAAAAAAAATAGTAATTTGCTTAGAAAGAGACAGAGAGAGAGAGAGAGAGAGAGAGAGAGAGAGAGAGAGAGAGGGATGGAGGGAGGGAGGGCGGTTCCAACAGTGAGAAAATCTGAAGAAAAAGAATTTAGCTTCAAAATTTAACACAGTGATGAATGATCTGAGAGAGATAGAGAGAAAGAGAGGGAGGGAGGGGGGTTCCAACAGTGATACCAAAAAAAATTTAAAAAAAAAGCTTCCAGTTTCTTCAAGAATGAAAAAAAAAATCTGCTTAGCAAGAGAGAGGGGGGGGTTCCAAGTTCCAACAGTGATACAATAATTTTTTTTAAAAAAATCAGTTTCTAGTTTCTTCAAGAATGAAAAAAAAAATCTGCTTAGAAAAAGAGAGAGAGAGAGAGAGAGAAAGAGAGAGAGAGAGAGAGAGAGAGAGGTTCCAAGTTCCAACAGTGATACAAAATATGGAAAACAAAATTAGCTTCAAAATTGAACAAAGAACAAAGTGATGAATGATCTGATGAACCTGTCTCTTCGTTGCTGCTCCATTAAGGAACCTTGATGGACGGAGGCACTGAGGGTGGCACTGTGATACAAATTTTTTTAAAAAAATAAGCTTTCAGTTTCTTCAAGAATAAAAAAAATAAAAATCTGTATAGAAAGAGAGAGAGAAGAGAGAGAGAGAGAGAGAGAGAGAGAGAGAGAGAGAGAGAGAGAGAGAGAGAGAGGAAGGGAGGGGGGTTCCAACATTGATACAATTTTATTTTTTAAAAAAATCAGCTTCTAGTTTCTTCAAGAATGAAAAGAGAGAGAGAGAGAGAGAGAGAGAGAGAGAGAGAGAGAGAGAGAGAGAGAGGTTCCAAGTTCCAACAGGGATACAAAATACGGAAAACAAAATTAGATTCAAAATTGAACAAAGTGATGAATGATCTGATGAACCTGTCTCTTCGTTGCTGCTCCATTGATGAATGATCTGAGGAACCTTGATGGACGGAGGGACTGCGGGTGTCACTGCGGGTGGCACTGCGGGTGGCAATACGGGTGGCGATCGGCTCCTCTCTGGCGATCAGCTCCTCTCTTTGTGCCATGGATCAGATATCTTCACGTTGCTGCAGACGTAGTGAAAGTAAGAATTGGGATTTGGGGGTTTCAGATGAGGGATTTTGTGGCGAGAGGGATCGTGGAGATCGGGTGGGATCGGGATCGTGGAGATCGTGGATGACGATAATGTCGATATCGGGATCATGGAGAGAGATTAAGAGAGAGAGAGAGAGAGAGAGGGATCGTGGAGATGGGAGATCCGGTGAGAGGGATCGTGGGGAGAGAGATGTGGCGGTAGAGAGAGAGAGGGGGACGTGGAGATCGGGTGGGGAGAGGGATGCGATGCGAGCGGATATGGCAGTAGAGAGAGAGAGGGACGGGCCGGTAGAGAGGGAGAGGGATGTGGAGATCGGGTGGGAAGCTCCGCGGATATGGCGGTAGAGAGAGAGAGGGACGGGCCGGTAGAGAGAGAGGGATGTGGAGATCAGGTGGGAGGAGAGAGAGAGAGGAACAGAGAGGTGAATCCGAACGGTCTGGAGCGTTTTAGAGAGAGAGAAAGAGGGACGTGTAATCGGAAATTGGGTGATCACAGCATCCATTTGTTTGGTGGAATGCGATTCACCGGTGTAGATCAGTAGATCAGTTGAGATCGTGGTTGACGTGGCATACGATCACAACATCCATTTGCCTTGTGGGTGTTTGAATGGGACGATTCAAGGTTTAGGCAGAAAGTTACGGCTATGATTAGGATCATGTGTTGTGCATAACTACCCAACAGGCAGATAGTCCTTGCAAATTCACAAAAAGATCTTGGCCATCAAATTCTCTAACCACCTCTTATGTTTGTATCGAACGGCTCTCTTTATCCATTCCTTGTGAAATATTTTATATATATATATATATATATATATATATATATATATATATATATATATATATATATATATATATATATATATATATATATATATATATATATATATATATATATATAATATAGGGGGATGCTTAGGTGCAGTCCGCGTCCGCAGCCGCTCGATGCACCACACCATGCATCCGATGCACACGACGGATGCATCGGACGGCTGCGAACGCGGACCGCAGACCGCACCTAAGCATGCTCGGGTGAGAGTAGTACTAGGATGGGTGATCCCCCTGGGAAGTTCCCATGCGGGCACGGGCAAAGCGGATAATATCTTGTGTGTTTGGGGCGGATGTTATAAGACTGCGGGCAATGCGGTCTGCGAGCTGTTGGCGAGCGATGTGCGACCTGCGAGTTGCTCGCGGGTGATGTACAACCTACAAGCTGCTCATGGGCGATATGCGATCTGCGAGCTGATCGCGGGTGATGCGCATCCTACGCCATTATTTCCTTGATTAGTGATAGTCTCACAAGCTAGGTTGGCGAGCTGAGACTATTTTTCGGGTACCATCAGTAATTTTCTTACTGGAAATGCCCATGCGTTGAATCCACACCACTTGTAAACAAATAATAAAGTTGTCCTTTTTTTTTAACTATCAAAAACTAATAATAATAACAAAGCTGTCCTTTTAAACAAACCAAAATGATAGTATGGACCTGCAGCTAATTTTCCCAAAAAAAAGTGGGATAAAAGTCTCCCTTGTGGCATTGGTCGTCCTTGACGAGGCAGGACACGGCTCCAAGCCTCCAACTCGGTATCTGGGTTGGGCCGGGTGGCGGCCTCAGAGGATAGCCCACCAAACACGAATGCGAATGTCGGCTCGGATCCCATAGAGTACTTCCAAATTCCAATTCAGGTGCGGATCCTGTAGGATCCGACCCGACTTTAACCCGTGCCGCGGCTGCCGCGTTACTTGACACGATAAAAACCCCTCGTCTCTCTTCAGGACAGTGCCTGTCTTTCGAGGGTTTCTTCTGCGCCGACCTTCTCTGTCCCCCCGGCGATCGTGCCCTAGAAGCGATCTGAGCTCCGGCGAGGTGGCGGTGTTTCGTTCGAGTAAGATTCGGCGGCGTCTCGAGCTTCGACGCTGCAGAAGAAGAGATCCAACCCCCATCTCCTCCGGATTCTCCATTGATCGAGAGGTTTTTGTTCACGAAGACCATCTTCTCGCTTTGGATTGGCCGGAGAAGTCAGCGTGGTGTTCGTGGGAGTCCGATTCTTGTACGGCTTCGCGATTTACTGGAATCTTTGCAGTTCTATTCCTCCCTTCCTTGATTATTCCTTGTAAAATCCTGTTTCTTCAATTATTCCCTGTAATCTCATGTACAATCGAGGAACAATTACTTGTATCAGGTCTCAATTTGTGTTGTACTGCCATTACATCAGGTCTCAATTTGTGTTGTACTGCCATTGCATCAGGTCTCTACCTTTAATTTCTCTTTGCCCTAGAATTTGGACGAATTTTATTCGAAATAGTGAACAATTACATATTTTATTCCCATTGAAGGAATTTCGATCTCTGTTGAAAATTCGAAAGGAAGAATTAAGGAATTTTTTGTTCTTTCTGAGTTTCATCCATTCCTTGATACAATTGGCATGGAGGGGAACGACCAGTTCTTGGGAAACTGCAATTGGGGTTTTGTAGCATTGGGTTAATTTGGTTGTGTGGTTATGAGTAGTGATACATTGTTGTTGTGGAATTTTGATGAGGGTTCAATGGATCAGGAGTTTTGGGGTTTTCCATGTTCGCGATAAGTTCGTTAGTGCGAGTTGGAACAATCGGCTGATAAGTTCGAGACATTGCTGTTGCGAGTGTTCAATGGGTCAGGAGTTGTGGGGTTTTCCATGTGCGCGATAAGTTCGATAGTGCGAGTTGAAATAATCTGTTGATAAGTTTGATACATTGGTGTTGTGGAATTTTGTTTAGGGTTCAATGGGTCAGGAGTTTTGGGGTTTTCCATGTTCGCGATAAGTTCGATAGTGCGAGTTGAAATAATCTGTTGATAAAGTTTTATGAGCTTTGTTTTCTTCTTGACTCCGACTATGTTGGCGAAGCTGATGTTATACCAGGAAACACATTGCTATTATTTTGGCCATGTTTCAGGCATGGAATTAAATGTCAACAAGATCCCTACAAAATGACCAAAATATGTCTGTTTTAGGTTTCAACGGAAATCCTACAAAATTTTCGATATACCAAATTTTGGTTCTGACATCATGAAATATCGGCAAAAATTAACAAACATTTGGATGAATTCGACATTCTGAGTTTTTTTAGACATTCACTTCCATCTTTTTCCATGAAAATCCAATCTTTTTTCCTCTATTTCTTACTTTTTTCACGATGGACCAATATTTGACCAACTTTTGATCAAAGTCGACCGAAATTTAACAGAAATTGTCTTTTTGTTTCGGTTCCGACAGAAATTGTATGATATCATGCGACATAGGCCGAAATTAACCGACATTTGAATGAATTCGACATTCTGTCTTTTTCTAGACATTCACTGATAATTCCTTTTGTTTGTTTAAGCAACGAATGCCATATTTTTTTGTGAAAATTCAATTTTTTCCCTCAATTTCTTACTTTTTTTTTTCATAAAGGACCTATATTTGACCAACTTTTGATCGAAGTCAACCAAAATTTAACAGAAATCCAACAAATTTCCATTGAAATCTTTCCCTTTGAAATGACTGAAACATGTCTTTTTGTTTTAGGTTCCTACAGAAATCGTACGAAATTTCCGTAGTACCAAATTTTGGTTCGACATCATGAAAGATCGGCCAAAATTAATCGACATTTGAATGAATTCGACATTCTGTCTTTTTTTAGATATTCACTGATAATTTCTTTGTTTTTTAGCAACAAATTCCGTCTTTCTTTTTTCCTCGATTTCTTACTTTTTTCGTAACGGACCAATATTTGACTAACTTTTGATCGAAGTTGACCAAAATTTAACAGAAATCCAACAAATTTCTATTGAAATCTTTCATTGAAAATACATAATCTCCACTGATATTTGATGAAACCAGACAAATTTCCTTTTTCTTTTTACCAACTGACATCAACATTTAAAACCTTGGTTTCAGGGTGGCCTCAGGCTATTGTCGTTGAACCAGACAACCATTACTCACACTTCAATATTGATCTAATGACACCCCCCCTCTTTATATGGAATTTTTACTTTGTGCCACAGCAATCTTTTGAGTGTTAGGCCTTTCTTTTCAGTTGTTCTTTTTGTTTGTTCACCTATGCTTAAAGTGTGGTTTTGCGTATCATGGATCTTAAACAGTCAGTATTGTTATATTACTCCTTCGAAATTTTATGTGGCAACTTTATAAAATGCCTAAGAATTGAATTGTATTGTTGTTGCGAGTGACGTAGACATTAAAGGTTTGCATCGTCTTGCAGGCCGAGAAGTGCGGAGCGTAAGGTAGAAAATTTTCAGCCCACCGAGCAACATGGCAATTGTCGATTCATCTACAATGATTTTTGTAAGATTATTTTCTCTACAAATGCTATCAAAAATGATTTTTTTAAAATCATGCTTCATAAGTGTAAAGGGCATAATAGTTTACTGAATTAAATTTATTTGCAGCCAGAAGAAACTGAGTGGGGTGACTTTGGGGATGATATCTATGCTATTCCTAAAATGGTACCTCTTCAGCCAAGTAATCCAACAACACTTCTAGATAAGGCAGAGGAGGATAAGAGGATTAAGGCTTTAGTTGAGACACCTGCACTTGACTGGCATCGGTGAGATACTTCTCCGTCTTAAAATTTTTCCAGCATTAAGTTGTCTATTTTTAATTTTGTTGGACATAGAAGTGAAAAATGCTTCATGAATGTATGTTGTGTTTACCCTGGGTCATTGTCTGTTCAGCGAAACACATTATTCTTATGGCCGTAGAGGAGGCTTTGGAAGGGGAAATGGTGGGAGGACAATGGCTGGCCGTGGTTTGGGTAAGATTCGGGACTATATACTTTTCATCAGTGTCTAGTTTCTGTGTTTTTTTTTTCCTATGACCCATATTAATTATGAGTCAAGATTTTAAATGTCAGTTTCAATGTCGATTTCGGACAATCGAAAAATGGAAATTTGTTGTATTTCGATCAAATGTCAGTGGAAATTGTGGATTTTCGGGCAGATCAGAAGTCTGTCAAGTATTGGTATGCTATGAAAAAAGTAAGAAATGGAGGAAAAATATGGAATATTCACTGAAAAAGTGGAGTCTATCGCTAAAAAAGATTGAATTTTTCTGTGAAATTGTCCAAGTAAAAGGCAGAATTTCGAATTTCAGTCATATTGAATTTTTCGTCGAACATTTTGTGATGTCGAACTGAAATTTGGTACTATGGAAATTTCAGACGATTTTCATTGACTACAGATATAGCCCTAAATAGAAATGAATGGTAAATAAGGATTCATAAAGCTGACCCCAAGTACATGGGACATGGCTTGGTGGTTATGGAAATTTCGGATGATTTCTATGTCGGAACCAAAAAATAAGCATTATGGTCATTTTGTGGTAAAGTAGTTGACATTTGAGTGTCATAGTACTTTTTGCTCTGTTTTCTTAAGTAGAACTTTTGCATGTCATAGTACCTTTAGGTAGCATTGTGCTCCTCTGGACTATGGGCCATACTGTTTGTTCAGTCTTGTAATACTGTTGGTTGAATAGACTGAAGACACTGTACCCATTAACCCACCGAGATAAAGTGTGTCACACGATCGCATTATAGTTTTGATTTACATGACCCAGCTGGATACCTCGATGTTATTTGATTAGAGGTTCTCCTATATAGCCATCTTAGTTCATTATCTTGGGCCATCGTCCTTATTCCGCCGTTGCAATAGATGAAAATTTACTTATTACGCATTCCATTTTGCACCAGTAGTTTCCAACCAATCTATGGTTTGTACACATTCTTCCATTATGTTGGATGCTGACCTTACAGCTTCGGTTATTTATAGGTCGAGGTGGATTGGAATGGAAGATACCTCCTCCAGGCTATGTCTGCCACAGATGCAAAGAGCAGGGTCTCTCTCTCTCTCTCTCTCTCTCTCTCTCTCTCTCTCTCTCTCTCTCTCTCTCTCTCTCTCTTGCCCCTCTCTCCCTCCCTCAGTTCAGGCTGACTGTTTTTTGTGTGCAGGACATTTCATTCAGCATTGCCCCACAAATGGTGACCCTGATTACGACTTTAAAAGGGTGAGACCACCTATTGGCATTCCAAAGTCAATGTTGGTTGCTACTGCAGAAGGATCCTACGTGCTCCCAACTGGTGCTGTTGTTGATATCAAGCCAGACGAGTAAGCTGATTACTTCATCATGCAGTGATTATTGTTTTCGACAGCTTTGCACTTAATGTATTGAATAACTGACAAAAAAATTTCTATGTAGAGCGGCGTTTGATAGAGAAATGGAAGGAATATCTTCTACTCATCGTATCTGTGATCTTCCACCTGAGCTGCATTGCCCGTTGTGTAAACAAGTAATGAGAGATGCTGTGCTAACTAGCAAATGTTGCTTCAGTAGTTTCTGTGACAAATGTACGTGGGCAAATCTTTGCTCAAGTTCATAGTTTTTATTCTGTATGTAGTAATGTACATATAAATCCGATACTGTAACTTTATAGACTTGTAAATTAGATTCTGTATGTAGTAATGTACATATAAATCCGATACTGTAACTTTATAGACTTGTAAATCCGATACTGTACCTTTATTCTGTATGTAGTAATGTTCATAGTTTTAAAATGTCTTTTCTTTCTTTTCCTTATCCCTCTTGGTTCCCCTGCTAATTAACCTGCTAATTATTTGTAATATTCAGGCATCAGAGAATACATAATTTCCAAGCGAGCATGCTTCTGCGGAGCCACAGATGTGCTGGCAGATTACCTTATTCCGAATATAACACTTCGGGAGACCATCGATCGGTACAAGTCATCATCTAGTAGTTCAGTGGATTCCAAAAGTGTGGTGGTGCAAGTACGAGGTAAGGTGATACTTCCTTTGTTGGTTTGTTATGGCATAGTTACAGTGTTCCTATTTGTGGGTGTAGTATAAACTATCGCATCTTTCAGATACCGGATCTGATGATCATGCACCGCCCAAAGCTCAATTGCCCGCTCTTTCTGCGGCTTCCAAGTATAAGCGACCTCCGACAGGGGTTTCTTCTGACATGAAGGGAAATGGAAGTAGAATCAAAGAGAATGCCACTACTAAAAATGCTGATCTTCCCGATGGGACACCTGAGTTAGTGAAAGCAAAGGAACCCGCTTCACATCCTGAAGAGGTCCTAGAAAAGCTGCCTGGTGGGTGATTCTTTGATTGCTCTGGCTTTGTTTATGATACTGACCAATATATTTTTTACTTATGCAACTTTGGACATGAAGATTGTGATAATGATATATATATTAAGGCGATACTTCCTTTGTTGGTTCGTTATTGCATAGTTACGGTGTTCCTATTTGTGGGTGTAGTATAAACTATCACTTCTTTCAGATACAGGATCTGATGATCATGCACAGCCCAAAGCTCAATCGGCCACTCTTTGTACTACGGTTTTCAAGGATGGAGATAACCGATCTCCAATAGGGGTTTCTCCAGACATGAAGGGAAGTGGAAGTAGAATCGAAGAGAATGCTACTACGAAAAATGCTGATCTTCCTGATGGGACACCGGAGTTGGTGAAGGCAAAGGAGCCGGCTTCACAACCTGTAGAGGTCCGAGAAAAGCTGCCTGGTGGGTGATTCTTTGATTGCTCTGGCTTTGTTTATGATACCGACAGATCTAATTTTGTACTCATGCAACTTTAGACAAAGATTGAGATAATGATATATATTAAGGCGATACTTCCTTTGTTGGTTCTCTATTGCATAGTAGTATAAACTATCACTTCTTCCATATACAGGATCTGATGATCATGTACAGCCCAAAGCTCAATCGCCCGCTCTTTCTGCGGCTTCCAAGGATGGAGATAACCGATCTCCAATAGGGGTTTCTACAGACATGAAGGGTATTGGAAGTAGAATCAAAGAGACTGCTACTACGAAAAATGCTGATCTTCCTTACGGGACACCGGAGTTAGTGAAAGAAAAGGAATCTACTTCACAACCCGAAGAGGTCGGAGAAAAGATGCCTGGTGGGTGATTCTTTAATTGCTCTGGCTTTGTTTATGATACCGACCAATATAATTTTGTACTTATGCAAATTTGGACATAAAGATTGTCATAGTGATATTTATTTTAATGAAATGTTTTTTTATGTGTTATTTATGAGCCATTCATTTTGTTTTTGCAGGAAAGAAGAAGAAGGAAGCAATCCTGCTTGGATATGGTTAGTCTCATGTTGTATTGCCCAAATCATTGTTACTTAATAATATTTCCATCCAAAATTCCAAACTGTTTATTGTTGTATTTTAATTGCAGATGCTCGCATGCAATCAGGATTCTTCGAAGATTTTGGCACTGCAAACTGTTATGGAATGCCTCTTTCGGCCTACAACCCCTACTGGGCTGCTGATGGGATGCAATGGTGTTTCGACATCGGTATGATGACCCCCAATGGTATGAGTTACATGGGTTACGTAGGCCCTCAAGAATCCTTTGGATCTCATGGTTATATGATTCCCGGCCCGCAAGAATCCTTTGGAGCTGATGGTTATATGATGCCCGCCCCTCCCCAAAGGTATCAATGGCACACTTCATTTCCTCCTTCTTTAAGAGTGTTACAGAAGTGTCCTCCACACTCGTGATGGGAAAAATAGAGTTTTTTGGATTCTTTATGTAATCAAGTAACATAACAGAGTACTTATGATGTGTTTTATCTTATAGAAAAAACAATGTAGGACATATATGTACAAGGAAAAACACTGATTGCACATTGGCCTGTCAATGGACCGGATCATGATCCGAATCCGATCTGAAAATTCTCGATTTGGTATTAGTTTTTTGGTCTGATATTTGTTTAAAAATGATCCGACCCGATTCAAAATATAATCGGATCAAAAATGGATCTAGTCCGACTCGTTCCGAATAAGATGCTATCCAATATATTTAGTCAGCTATATAACAGATATCGTAGCTGGTATATCGTTCGGGGCTAGTACCTTTCTATAACGATTATTCCCCCTCGGATCATTTTATGTATCGATTGGGTGTTTTTGTTGCAGAAGCTGGAGAGGGAGTTCCAAGCATAGGAGGATAAACGGCGGAGTGAGCATCATAGCTGATGCTTCGTTGTCACCGAAATCAAAGCATGTATGTCTATCTTTTGGTCTGTTCTCTCCTGTTGTGTATGTAATTAGGATTCCTATGGCATTGTGGGTTAGTGAAATGTGGGTGTTAGTATTGTGGTTCGCCGATCACCCTTGCATTGCTGTGCTTGCCTGTTGGACGCTGATGGGCAGCCAGCAGATTGTGACTGGTTTCCAAGGAATTCTGACAATTGGCCATTGGGTGCTTGGTCCATCAGTTGGGTGGTGTGGGTTCCCCGAACGATGTACCAGCTAAGGGTGGTGATAGTTTGTTGCGAGTTGTGACATGTGGGTGCAGGCATTTTGTGCTGTTGGACTGCTAGACGGGCTCGTAAATTCCTCCGATTGATCCAATGGTGCATCTGTTACAAGACCTATTGGATCCTTGGGGTCTGCTTTCCAAGCCCGCTTGGCTAGTCTGATTAGTGTTGTAATTTCTGGTTGGCTGATTGATTGGAGATTGTGAAAATATTCTAAAGTAGATGTTTGGATAGGATTCTGATTCTAGGACTCCTGGAGCATGCTTTGGGCTCTCCGAAGAAACCCTTTATGGGATCCGACTGTATCCAAATTGGCTCTCCGCCTTTTTTAGGGTTTCTGGGCTCCTAGAATCCTGGATCCAGAGCGTATCCAAACGAGCCAGTCCTAAAGAGAGCTGCTCTCGGCTTACCAAGTAATGTAACGTAAAGGATCAGACATTATTGATGATGTGTCTCTGGGCAACACTACTCTTGACTGATTGAGCAGGTTAGGGTTCGAGGATCCAGTGATTCTCGCAATGGAAACCAATATCCAAAGGGCTCAAACCTCGTGCGCATCTGAATTGGCCGAGTGTAGGGCTTTACGGGTTCGCAGATCGTCTAATTGCCTGACTGTTGCTCATAGGATTTGTCCATGTTGGATTCGGGGCTTCAACAAGGCCTTCTCTCAGGGCCTCAGCCCACCCGGGGCTGGTTTGCAAACAATTTGATGGGCCAACAGCGCAGAGCACCCCTACTAACTCTAGTTGATTAAAGGCCAGTATGATCAATCAAGATTGAATTGGTTTTCTTTTTCTTTCTTTCTGGCCTGCAGGCCCTCGTATCCCAGTCCCGAGCCAGTGAGCGGATCGATGTTCCCATGAAGAAATCAACGGGCTGGGAACGCTACGGCTCGGCCCGCTCCTCCCCTCAGAGGGCTGGGGAATGGAAAGCATCAGATACCGGTGTTCACGACAACACTTCCAGACCGGATCGGAAGCGGACTAGAAGCCCAGACTCCAGCCGCAGAGACGGGGGGAGCAGCAAGAAGAGAAGGCCTTCGGAGGCACCTGATGATGGGCTCAAGGACTACGAGCGCTGTCGGAGGCCCAGGCCCAGGCCCAGCAGCTTTCGGGATGATAGCAGGCCTGCCACGACCACAGGCCGCCACCGGGAGGAGGAGCACTACCATTCTAAGAGGAGGCCATCTTCGTCGCCTCAGCGGTGGCACGAGCATCGTGAGGGTAGCGACCATCGGCACTCCAGAGCCTCGAGGGTGCATGAAAGCTACCATGATCACCGGTTGCAGATGATGATGATGGAGAGAACGAAAGGGGGCATTCGCTAAATATTCTCAGCTAACTGAGCTGGTTACACTCCTTCAGATATGAGGATGTACATGCAAAGATGTTACATGAGCTCCTATACAAGATAAACATACACCCGTATATACATGTAATGTACATCCGTATACGCATGTAATGTAAATCATACTAAGATTCATGTACCAAAGTTGGCAATAAAATTCGGATCATTTTTCACTTCCTACCTTGCTTCTTATTTAGGTTGCCACATGGCACCTACAGAAGGATGAGATGGTTGCCACATGGTAAACAGTTGTTTATGGCTACTACTTTGTAGATGCCTTTTCGCCTCAAAACCAGGGTCGTAAGGGGAGGTCCACCAGAGGGTATATATTTAAGCATAGGGGTGTTCATCGGTTCAGGTTGACCCGCCAAACCGGACCAAACCGGTCTATTTGGTTTGGTTTGGAATAGGTGTTGTTGACCGTTCGGTTCGGTTCGGTTTGATTCCGAAAAAAAAAACCTGCTAAGATCGGTTCGATTTTGGATTGTGAGTTTTTAAAACCGAACCATTGGTAGTATACCCTCGATGTTACTATTATACAGTCTCACTAATACCGTACATTACATGGTGGTGACCCCAATTATCACCATTGATTGCATTCAAGACTTTAAGTGTTCAACCGTGTGATGAAACTGAAAAGTAAACGGTGTTGCTATTTGCACCCACATAATTAGTAGCACTCCCAAGTCCCAACGTATGAAATATCTCAAAGTGAAAAGTGAAGGGCTAGTAATTCTGTGGGGGCAAATAGCAACACCCAAAGTTAAAGGCTTAAAAGTGAAATCTGAACCAACTCAACAACTCAACCATTCACTCCTCACTGTCAATTCAAGAACATTTGGTTGGATGTTCATTGCCGATTCAATCTCATTATTTTTGTCAATCAAGTAATTGGAAAGAGTCGATGAGGCGATCTTTGAGGCGATTGAGTGATTTGAAAGACCCGCAGAACCGAACCAAACAAAACCGAACTTGCTCGGTTTGGTTTGGTTTGGTTTTTACCAAGGAATTGTTTGGTTTGGTTCCATTTTCTAGAGAACCGATCAACTCCGGGTCGGTTCCAAATCGGCTAGGGGCTGGGCAATGGTGTGCTTAAATTGGAGTGTTCATGGTTCGAGTTGGTTTGGTTTTTTGATATATTGGGAACCGAATTGGAGTTGATCGGTTATCTAGAAAATGGAACCGAACCAAACAATTCCTTGGTAAAAACTGAACCAAACCGAACTGACGACTGGTGATAGCTCCAGAGTGTCGATAAGAGGAGTTAGGGATATTCGACTTGAGATATATGATGGAAAAGTACAAACATTCAAGGATATCCATCATGATCCGGGGGTTGAGGGAAAATCTAATATCTCTTTCTATGCTAAATTCTCTTGAATGCACCTTCACCGGTCAAGGTGGAGTTAAGGAAGTTTAGGATGAAATTTTCATGATCATGAATGTGGCCTTGGGTGATGAATATATAGATTAGTCAGGAGGGCAACGGTACATGCATGATGTTCGGTGAAGAACATGGGTGTAGGTGGAGCACGCTTAGGGTGCGAAGATGATTAGAAGGTGGGTTCTAGTGGCTAAGTTGAAAGACTTAGGCAATTACCAAGCTCGGTGATTAGGCTCCTAGTTCAGGGACAAAGACGATGACGACAATTAGGTGATGGATTCTCTGTTCAAAGAGATAGAGTTCGTGTTCAAGGAGGCACTCATGTTTTGTTAGTCTAACAACATGCCGATGAGGCAGGTTGGCTTGCATTTTCTCGTGGAATTCCTTCTACAACTTGGATACGAATGTGTGCCTATAAATAGGAGTGTCTAGGACGAACCTAGGATCACAAGATAGGATTTACGAAGTCTCTATTATGGTTTAGATAGTAGCCATCCTCAAGGGAGAGGGAGAGGAATCAATTGTAGGCTTGTGAGCTTCGACAATGGTTTCTACTTGTTCTTCGGGGTGAGAGGGCTGCGAAATCTATTCTCATGCAGACAGGTATCTCTTTGTGGGTGTATGAAGGATTGGTGAGAGAAACAAATATGTACTCGGGTTTTTCCCATACTAGTGAATCCATTGATCGTTGTTATCAGATATCGTGTGTGTGATTTCTTTGTGCTTTGTTTATTTGTTTGCCTTCTCGGTTATGGTAAGTCATTGTCTTCTTCGTGGATGTCCTTCGCTCATTGTGTCCTCACGCTCCTTCCGCTACGCAAGGGCCTTTGATTACAACAAATATGGCAAGAATAGTGGTAATCACGTGTTGAGCGATCGTAGAACCTAAGCAACGATTGAGGAAATCCCAATCTCATTAGGATTCCTATAATCGTAGGCAACCATGTATAGTAACAAACTTATATTATATAATACTTTAAAATTAATAATGAACAAACAAATAAAATTGTTTTTTTAATCAAATAAAAATATTAATATAGATATGCACCTAATTTACAAAAAAAAAAAAGGTGGGATCGAACTCTCCCATGTGGCATTGGTTATCCTTCAAGTGCGTACCATTCAACCGCATGGCTAAAGAGTGTGCTGATAGGCACTAGGAACATTGGACCTCATGGTTGTATGGTACGCAAGATGTGCTGAATATTGGTTCGGATCCTTTAATCAAGATGTGCTGAATATTGGTTGATTTGAAGAGCACATTGGCCATGGTGATTTTCATCCGTTGGATCGATAGGGATCGAACGGCCCAAAAAATTTCGGTGTTACTGTAGACGCTACAATAAAAGCGAAATTAGTTTGGTCCGTTCGATTCCCATCGATCCAACGGATGGAAATCAAACGGACACAACAATCGTCCCATCCATTAGATCGATTGGAATCGAACGGCCCAAACTAAATTCACTGGTACTGTAGCCGCTACAGTAACAGTGAAATTTTTTTGATCCGTTCGATTCCCATCGATCCAACGGATGGAAATTGAATAGGATTTCTGTGTGCCACAGTGGGTTTGATTCGGGTTTTATCGAGCGGGATTTCTGTGTGCCGTTTAATCCATTTCGATCGGACGGACACAATTTACAGCTCATTTTCTCCGCCGCAATGCACAGCGCAACCTAACACCTCTCTCTCTCTCTCTCTCTCTCTCTCTCTCTCTCTCTCTCTCTATATATATATATATATATATATATATGGGGGCGGGGAGCCTGCACCCGGGGTGCAGCGTTAACGCTGCACCTCAACCTTGTTTTACCTACCTAGAAGTTTTGGAATTGGAAGAAATTTGGTGAGGGTGTTGTCTAGGATAAGATGATCATCCTCACAAATTTTCATCAAATTCCAAAACTTCTAGGAGGGTCAAATGGTCGAAGCAAAATCTGCAGATTTTAACGGTAACTGCGGACGGCTGATATTGCTTCGACCATTTGACCCCCCTAGAAGTTTTGGAATTTGATGAAAATTTGTGAGGATGATCACCTTACCCTAGACAACACCCTCACCAAATTTCATCCAATTCAAAAACTTCTAGGTAGGTAAAACAAGAGGGCGGTGCAGCGTTAACACTACACCCCGGGTGCAAGCTCCCCGCCCCCTATATATATATATATATATATATATATATATATATATATGGGGACGGGGAGCCTGGACCTCAGGTGCAGCGTTAACGCTGCACCCGGCCTTTTGCGCGCGCGCCACGTGTCCCCCCGAATCAGCATTCGGGTATGATTTCCCGGAAAAAAGACCGCCCAAAGCTTAGCCGTCCGATGCCTCGATCCAACGAATCGGATTCCCCCGGACCTTTATTCGCAGCTGTTACTGTGGCCGCCACAGTAACAGCGCGTTTTTTGGTCCGGATGGATCGAAACCGTTGGATCGGATCGATCGGACCACGAATATGATTTCAACCGCCCGATCGATCTGATCCAACGGTTCCGATCCATCCGGACCAAAAAACGCGCTGTTACTGTGGCGGCCACAGTAACAGCTGCGAATCCGGTCGAGATTGATCCGATCCGTTGGATCCGATCAATCGAGCGGCTGAAAACAATTCCGACATTTATCCCGTCCCATGCCTTGATTCACACCCAATTTTCGGACAGATGACATCCATGCAGAGCCCGGTGCAGCCTCAACGCTGCACCTGAGGTCCAGGCTCCCCGTCCCAAGTGTGTGTATATATATATATATATATATATATATATATATATATATATATATATATATATATATATATATATATATATATATATATATATATATATATATAGGGAAAGGGTAGCCTACTCCATGGAGTAGGAAACTTACCTACTCCATAGGTTAAATGGATGCTGTGTTGCACTTTTTGATAGAAGTTAAGACTTGGTCAAGTTAGGTTCACCCCTCCCAACAATTATCAAGAATTTTTTTTTGAGAAAAACATATGCCAAGTGGCATTTTTAGCATTCACAAAAAATATGTTTTTACGATACACAGTTTACCGTTAAATTTGTTTCAACTTGATCGAGTTGGTTTAAGTTTTTTTCTTCGGATTTTTTTTATAATCCTAATCTATCCATATTAGATTGACCATACATGAATAAAAAATTTGATTAAAAAGTGCCATGTGGCGTCTATATAACCCAAGTGTGTGTGTGTGTGTATATATATATATATATATATATATATATATATATATATATATATATATATATATATATATATATATATATATATATATATATATATATATATATATATATATATATATATATATATATATATATATATATATATATATATATATATATATATATAGGGGGCTGCTATAATGCGGCATGCGGTGCGTGCGGCATCGCACCGCAGCCGTGTGATGCACTGCTGCGTGCATCACACGGCTGCGGTGCGATGCCGCACGCACCGCATGCCGCATTCTAGCACTTCCCTATATATATATATATATATATATATATATATATATATATATATATATATATATATATATATATATATATATATATATATATATATATATATATATATATATATATATATATATATATATATATATATATATACTAGTAATGCCCGTGCCCAAGGGCAAGCAAAAGATTTCGAAGGCGGGATAATATTTCGAGGAAGGACGTTAATGTTTCAAAGGTGGCAATAAAATATTTCGAGAGCGGTGACAATATTTTGAAGGAGATAATAATATTTCGATGATGATAATAATATTTCTTAAGAGATGATAATATTTTGAGGGACGTGACAATATTTCTTGAGCGGTGAGAATGCTAATGTCTGTCGACACTAAAACGTGGTGGCAAAATTGGTTCGGTGCTACCCACAATCGGATGGGGTACCCATATTCAGCTAGAGAGCCCACACATGGCAAAACCAACCTAGTTCATCGATGACGCTCATATTTGAAAGTAGTGCCTACATTCGGAACTACAACTCCCGTCTTTAGTGACAAAATACAACACATTCAGTTTGGGCAGCAAAACATCAACTGCGATGTAACTCAATCAATCAATAATCAAATGGGTGAGGCTTACCAAATCCATTTTGAGTTCGGGTAATCAAAGTTGTATGAAGGCACTGGTTTTGGATATTGAACAATAAGATACACATCACATCGGTTTGTAATAACTTTGATTTGAAGCAAGCTGGAGATGTTCACTTGTATAAGGTTGATATAATTAGCATTTAGAAATTCATGATGCATATGCATTATAGAATCGTCAACGTATACATACTGCATACTGTTAACTTTCAAAGCTCTAAGAGGACATATTTTTTACAATAAACTCAAATATTCCATTACTGAGTTGTCAACGTAGGCATTCTCATTCCCATTAATGAATTGCCAACCTATGTATTCCCATATCTTTCTCTGACGTGTGTTTATTGTGTATGTGTCACGCCCCAGAAATCTGGAACCGATCCCTGGGGTGTGAGTTGAGAAAAAACCAAGGGAATTTAGGGTTTGGTCACCTAACTACACCAATTAGGGTTTCTCACAGGGCTTCTACTCTCTCATGAATGAAGAAGAAGAGAGAAACAAAATGTATTTTAAAACTGGATTTTTGTAAAAAAATATATATTTTTTTAAAGGAATGTAGAGAGATAAAATTTTTGTCGACAGAGATATAATTAAGCTCGACTTTTAAAAGGCTATCCTCTCAGTATGAGCGGCATATCGGTGCCACTACATACCGACAGAGGTTCCTCTAAAGGAGCACGAGGCTCAAGCCTCCGACGGCGAGCTAGGGATCTCACCAACTCCCTGACACTCAGTACACTGGTTTAGAGGTCCTATCTACAGGGTTAGTCAATTAGGCCACTTCAATATTTATATTTTCATAATGAATTATCCAAGGATTGGGGTCTTGAGGAGAGGCCTACCTAAAAGATTTCAGCTGGATCATCACCACTAACAGTCACAAACACTGACTAGACTAAACAATCTTTATTCTAATCCAATCGATTACACTGCTAGAATAGGAAAAGCTATAAAACAATACACTGAAGATGGAATACTATCACAACTCTAACTCCGCCTCTGGCCTCCCACTGCAATACCTAAACCTCCACACCTGCAGGAGAGTCTACTCGTGGGAAAGAGTAGCCCCCAATGAGAAATTAGGAGATTAGCCAAATTAATGGCTAGTGACATCCTAGTAGTCTTTAATACTATGAGACAACCGAGCTAATTGAATTAAATTTAGCAGTCCTATTACATAATATAATATAATATGTACATATTAATACCCTAATCCTACCAGCAGTCTATATTCTCATGCAATACCTACTGTCACTAGATTGTCTAACATAAAGTTCACTCAATATTTTACAATATTAACAAGCTATTTAATCAAAAAAAAAACCATCTAAAAGTTACCAGATTTGTCAATGCTCTAGAATTCCACAATCCAACTTAAGATTCCATACTTGTTAATTAGTAATCATATAAAATATCTATCCTAATGTGAACCCCGGATATTTTGTTCATCCTGCCCCCGGTCGGGCATTACTATAGGGCCTTTTATTTCGATGTAGAGGGCCAACTCTCTCGCCGCGCATACTCCGACACCATGCGCAAAGTCACCCATATGATCATAAGGGGTTTCCCGTCTTTCACGGTGGAGCTCTACCGCCCAACTTGCTTTCCTTGGGGGCTTCAACTACCCCGGGATAGGATTGCTAGGCCAATCCCTCTTCGAGGGCACCACCTATTGGCTTTACCACAATCCCTGCCCGTGACCCCATAGCCTACTGATCTTCGGCTGTGCGCGCAGGGTGGTTCACGGCCCTTGCGCGCACGGGGTCCAATCTTTCCACAATATAGATTATCACATTCTATTATTTTAACAAAATGCCAAAAGCTCAACACAGTGAACAACTACCTTTAAATATATACCAAGACAGATAAAAAAAGTACATACGTTAATTAGTGATTAGCAACGTTTTTAACCCTGATCTCGCACTGCTCTCGCAACCCATGCATCACAATAAGTCTAAATTACTCTCACCCGTATTCCCGTGTGCCCGGGTCTCCACACTCCACTCAAGAGGGTGGGCCCCGATAATTATTATTTAATCAAATTACATTTTAATTTGAGGGAAATACCTAATTACGGTGTCCATGCAACAATTATGATTATTTTATTAATATTATAAAGCATGATTATTTTATTAATATTTTAAAGCATACTTATTTTAATAATATTTTAAAACATGCATCGCCGGACTCACGACTTCGCATGCAAAGAGGGGTCCACGTGACCACATGCGGGGATGCCCGGCGGGACCCGCATGCAGTATCGAGGACACCTACCCTAGTTGTTCTCATTTCCCACTATCAAAGACCACGGACAAGGGAGTAGATGTCACCTGGTCGAAGCACGCGATCAACTGCTATCCTCTGCTCCGACTCCACTGAGTCGACGCGAACAAAGCCTGACAAGTGCATACAGTCGGATTACTAGTCTATTATTTAAAGAGCCATCTATGTGGGGTTAGGCCAGAGTTGGCCGAATCGAGAATTTATGCGTCATCGGATGCCGGTCTACTGGCATGCAAAACGATGTACCCAAGGTACCATCTTAGTTAGTTGGCGTTGCTGACGCCCAGTCACACTAGGGTCCAATAGTACTAATCCGGCCAAATGGTCGTGACCGCATCGGTCGATGACGAAATCGGCAAAGTCGATCACAGTTGGGCTAGATTTATCAAATGGCAGATTTACACGGAAATCACACTAGTAGCCAGCCTAGGCGCTAAGTAGCGCATTGTCACTATGGAATTAATCTTGTGCGCAACGACTACACAATTGAACCCATGGCCACTCTACCTAGGTAGTCGACACCGTATCAGCACTATCAATTCTGAGGCATGCGTGACCCGATAAGATTGAGCCCGCTAACCACGAGTGTGTGGGCTCAAGGGGCTTGATCGATATACACAATTATGATCAAAATTAAGTAACATGCCTCGTCCGGTTGTGTCCCGAAATGGGTAGGGTTGACATAGAGGTGTAATGGCCACTATGACAGTGAGAATCGATGACCGACATGGCGGCTCATGACACTGTGCGCAACGGCACGATGGGTTCGCACACGAAACAAGGGAGGGCAAGGCTAGATGCTAAGTTCACGGCCAAAGGGTATATCGACAATCGTCGATGCCCTGAGGTTGTTCACTTGGCTCGACTTCCGGGGTTGGCTGAGTTGGCACGAGGGTCGCTAAGCAATGTACTGTTGTGCGCACAAGAGCACAACAATTTATAAGGCACAAGGTCAATCGGAACGGAACTATATCCACGACCAATGAATATAAAATAACGGGCGTCGATACAAGCATCGGTTCTAAGGCCGAGTATGGTCTAAGCTGCATCAGCCCAAGGGGATTGTGTGGTGCTCAAAAGTATTATCGACATGCAAGTAGACGGACAGAGGTTGGGGTCGTTAGCACGGGTGGCCAAGGTGGGCTTCACCCCACCACTAGTCGCTGGCGATTGACGATGATTACAACGACAAGGGGATTGGCTAAGGCTCCGTCCAAACCCATCATTGGGCGGCAAAGCAGAGGTCGACGGGGTTTGGACCGGTGTTGGGTGGTCTATGGGTGTCCGTGGTGGTCCCAACCCAATGCTCGACCACTATCTCATGGGTGCCGGAAAACATGGCAGCGAGGGGAGAAGGGGGCGTCCATGTTTAGTCGAAGAGGAAGGGAGAGGAACTAACCCAAGGTAGTCTTCATTGGGTTTTCCTCCACGTTGCTGCTGCACTTCCTTACGGCCAACTCCTCTACTTCGGGCATGGTCAGGGGTCCTCGACTTCGGTTGTGCTCCGCCTCCTTGATCCATTCCGGCCGGCGCCTCCTCCTCTTTCTCTGGTGGCTGGGCGCAGCACCACAGCAAGTGGGAGAGATGAGAGCAAGAGAGGGAGTGATGAGAGGTCGAGAGAGTGTGAGATTAGAGGGATGTAGAGATAGAGAGGGGTCGGATCAGGGCTTTGGTGAGGGGAAGAACCGGCTGGGGTTCGGGTTAGGGCTCGGATTGAGGGAGGAGGGGTGGGGGATCGGGCTGATTTAAGGGAGGAGAGGTGGCCGGTGGCGTGAGGAAGAAGGTGGTGCAGAAATCCTAGGGGGCTAGGGCTTGGTTTAGGGGTGAGGGGGGACAAAGATGAGAGGACGGGAGAAGGTGAAAGGGGGAAGTCAATGGCGTAAGAGGGAGGGAGAGATGGAGTGTGAGATCGGGTTTGAGAGGGACAGGAGCTGTTCAGTTCAGTTATGAGGATGGAGGGTTAGAGAGAGAGAGAGTGTGTGTTGAGTGGATATTGGTTGAAGACCTTTGGTTGGTTGAAATAGGATGGTTGAAGGGAATGGCTAAAGTTTAAGGGATTTGTTTGGTCCGGTTATGTTACAACTTACAAGTGGGTTTGAGTAGGGTGTTCAGGTGGTGTGCATAAAACGCTGGGTTTGCTCTAGTGAAGTAAAAGGGTTGGTTGATCTGGTTGGTTGAAAAGCGAGTTAAAAGGAGTTGGTTGGAGATGGGTTGGAGTTGTTTTGAGGTGTACCGTGGTTGGATTGAATGGGCTTTGAGTTGGGGGATTTTGGCACGTCGGATCAAAACGTGATGGCCGAGAAATTAGAGAAAATCAAGCGTGCTATTGCTAGTGACCCAATAGCCAAGGAAAAAGAGAAAGACTAGTGTGGAACTATGGGGTGTCGGTCTAGGGTCTCAGGGATTGAGACAACCCGATCGAGTCGGATCGGTAAGTCGGGGAACCCATCAATCCCATCTCGACGAGTTGGTATGGCCCCGTGACTTGCACCACTTGGCGCCATGGGGTGACAGGTCTTTACAGAGACACACTTAGGTCACAAAATATATATACAATTAATAAATAAAAAAAAACACACGTGTTCACTTGCACGCTCAATGCTCGCACGCATGCGAGCGCACTCCCACACACGTACACGTGTGAACAATCTCACTGCCACCATCATGTCATCTTGCGACCTGGATCCAGGACCTCATGGTCCGGTCCAACTCAAGTCCGATCCAACACATGCACCATCATAGTAATTAAAAAGGAACAAATTATTAACTAATGATAATATTATAATAATAATAAAATAAAAAAAACAGGGCATTACAGTATGTATAAAGATGTATATGGTATAAGTGGTCAACATCTCTACAAATATACTTGAGGTAGGGTTTACTTGTTTAGAAAGTATCAATTTAATTGTTTGTGAATTAGAGTTTGAGGCAAAGACAGTTGTTAAGAATTAAATAACCTGATAACTAAAATAAAATAAAAAATTATAGTGAGTCAAACAAATAGGGAACTTATAGTTGCATTTTTGTAGCTGAAACACATTCGGCGAGAGGGGGGGGGGGGGGGGGATATTTTTTGGCGACCGTTGAATGTCAAGATGTGTATGGTCGATGTTGGGTATCGGTGCACACATTCATTCACAACGTACATGTTCAATGAGGGCCCCTATCATGTCGCAATGTCGTGGTTGCCTTCCGCAGCAAAGCCCACTTTGGCTACCAGATTGATATGCCGCACTTGCTCATGGTCCAATCGTGGCTAGGGGTGGCAATCCTTGACCCGACCCACCAACCCGATCCGAAGATAACGGGTTTGGGTTTGGCCTAAATGGGTTTTGATCATAAACGGGTCGACATGACTGACCGGTTAATTTAATGGGTCGGATTCAGGTTTGTACTTATAACCTGATTGACTCGACTTGCCCGATTTATTAAATGGGTCGTGTCAACCTTACCCCACCCAACCTGATCAAACCCAGCCCAATCCGACCTGACTTGACCCAACCCAAACAGTTTACGTGGGTTCTATTGACCCAATCCGACCCGACCCAAAACAACCCGTTTAGTAAACAGGTCGGGTCGGGTCAGCCCGTTTATTAGATGGGTCGGGTTTGTGTTTAAGTTTTTGACTCGTTTATCAAACGGGGCGGGTTCAGGTTGGGTGTTTTACCCTTATACCTATGTCTCAACCCGACCCGACTCATTGCCACCCCTAATCGTGGCCTACCATGTTGTCCAAAAGAAGGCATAATGGGTAGCAAAAATGCTTTCTTTTGGACAATGTGGCAGACCACGACTGGGTTATAACCAATTGTAGCAAATCAATTAGGTTGTGAAAATGCTCTCCCATAGATAATGGAGTGCATTTTTATTGCCAGATTGATTTCCTGCATTTGTAGCAAATCAATCGGGTAAAACTGGTTAAGCGGCACATTTGCTACATTTTTGCTCCCAATGATAGTGTAACATATCGTCCATTAAAATGGGTATAACTGGTGAAGGGTCATCTGGTAACGTATGTAGGCCCAGTTGGGAAAATTTTTGATCGCGAGCCCACTTCGAGATAATGCGAATGAGTTCGATCGTTCTAGGTGCCTAGCAACCTACAGTTGGAAATGGTACGTGGGCTGATGCGTGCCATGTTTCACTAACGGCATCCGATGACCTAGCACGATTCATCAGTCGTGTGTGCCTGCCATTGGGTCTCACCGTGAATCGCACTAAAACCAACGGCCCGTTAGTGCCACGTGTCGCACAACCGCTCGGTATTGTTTTCAATTGTAGGTTTCTAGAATGTAAAAGATGTGACCTAAATGCAAATGGGGTAACTGGCCCCAACACATTGCGGCAAATGGGATAGGGAAGTGCTTTTCAGGGCAAAATAGGAATGGCAATTGGACAGATTTGGGAATTGATTTTTATGGTTTTTGCATAGTTCGGCCAACCTGAACCAGACCCATTGCCATCTCTAGCCAAAGTGTTTGTTCCGAATGATCAACCCGATTGACGTGGCTTCGGATCAGTGTCACTTGGCCTGCAGATCCAGATTGAATGCGATTAACTGGTCAAAACAGGGTGACCAGTGAATTTTATTTACACCCCCTTTTTATGTCAAAATATGAATTACACCTCTACTTTTTAAAATTTCCATGATCATGAATGCGGCCTTGTGTGATGAATATATAGATTAGTCAGGAGGGCAACGATACATGCATGGTGTTCGGTGAAGAACATGGGTGTAGGTGGAGCACGCTTAGGGGCGAAGATGATTAGAAGGTGGGTACTAGTGGCTAAGTTGAAAGACTTAGGCAATTACCAAACTCGGTGATTAGGCTCCTAGTTCAGGGACAAAGACGCTGACGACAATTAGGTGATGGATTCTCTGTTTAAAGAGATAGAGTTCGTGTTCAAGGAGGCGCTCATGTTCTGTTAGTCTAACAACACGCCGATGAGGCCTGTTGGCTTGCATTTTCTCGTGGAATTCCTTCTACAACTTGGATACGAATGTGTGCCTATAAATAGGAGAGTCTAGGATGAACCTAGGAGCACAAGAGAGGATTTACGAAGTCTCTATTATTGTTTAGATAGTAGCCATCATCAAGGGAGAGGGAGAGGAATCAATTGTAGGCTTGAGAGCTTCGGCAATGGTTTCTACTTGTTCTTCGAGGTGAGAGGGCTGCGAAATCTATTCTCATGTAGACAGGTATTTCTTTGTGGGTGTATGAAGGATTGGTGAGAGACAAACAAATATGTACTCGGGTTTTTTCCATACTAGTGAATCCATTGATCGTTGTTATCGGATATCGTGTGTGTGATTTCTTTGTGCTTTCTTTATTTGATTGCCTTCTCGGTTATGGTAAGCCATTGTCTTCTTCGAGGATGTTCTTCGCTCATTGTGTCCTCACGCTCCTTCCGCTATGCAAGGGCCTTGGATTACAACAAATCTGGCAAGAATAGTGGTAATCACGTGTCGAGCGATCGTAAAACCTAAGCAACGATTGAGGAAATCCCAATCCCATTAGGATCCCTATAATGGTAGGCAACCACATATAGTAACGAACCTATATTATATAAAACTTTAAAATTAATAATGAACAAACAAATAAAATTGTTTTTTTAATCAAATAAAAATATTAATATAGATATGCACCTAATTTACAAAAAAAAAAAGGTGGGATCGAACTCTCCCATGTGGCATTGGCTATCCTTCAAGAGCTCCACCTTGGTATTTGGGGGGGGGGGGGGGGGGGGGGGAGTGTGTACCATTCAACCGCATGGCTAAAGACTTTGGGTAACGACCCCAGCATATGGGGGTAGTGGCCCCTAGCACTGAGAGTGTGCTGATAGGCACTAGGAACATTGGACCTCATGGTTGTATGGTACGCAAGATGTGCTGAATATTGGTTCGGATCATGTAAGCAAGATGTACTGAATATTGGTTGATTTGAAGAGCACATTGGTCATGGTGATTTCCATCCGTTGGATCGATAGGGATTGAACGGCCCAAAAAATTTCGTTGTTACTATAGCCCCTACAGTAAAAGCGAAATTAGTTTGGTCCGTTTGATTCCCATCGATCCAACGGATGGAAATCAAACGGACACAACAATCGTCCCATCCATTAGATCGATTGGAATCGAACGGCCCAAACTAAATTCGCTGGTACTGTAGCCGCTACAGTAACAGTGAAATTTTTTTGGTCCGTTCGATTCCCATCGATCCAACGGATGGAAATTGAACGGGATTTCTGTGTGCCACAGCGGGTTTGATCCGGGTTTTATCGAGCGGGATTTCTGTGTGCCGTTTGATCCATTTCAATCGGACAGGCACAATTTACAGCTCATTTTCTCCGCCGCAATGCACAGCGCAACCTAACACCTCTCTCTCTCTCTCTCTCTCTCTCTCTCTCTCTCTCTCTCTCTATATATATATATATATATATATATATATATATATATATATACACACACACACACACACACACACACACACACACACACACACACACACTAGTAATGCCCGTGCTCAAGGGCACGCAAAAGATTTCGAAGGCGGGGACAATATTTTGAGGAAGGACGTTAATGTTTCAAAGGTGGCAATAAAATATTTCGAGAGCGGTGACAATATTTTGAAGAAGATAATAATATTTCGATGATGATAATAATATTTCTTAAGAGATGATAATATTTTGAGGGACGTGACAATATTTCTTGAGCGGTGAGAATGCTCATGTCTGTCGACACTCAAACGTGGTGGTAAAATTGGTTCTGTGCAACCCACAATCGGATGTGGCACCCATATTCAGCTAGAGAGCCCACACATGGCAAAACCAACCTAGTTCATCGATGACGCTCATATTTGAAAGTAGTGCCTACATTCGGAACTGCAACTCCCGTCTTTAGTGACAAAACACAACACATTCAGTTTGGGCAGCAAAACATCAATTGCGATGTAACTCAATCAATCAATAATCAAATGGGTGAGGCTTACCAAATCCATTTTGGCTTCGGGTGATCAAAGTTGTATGAAGGCACTGGTTTTGGATATTGAACAATGAGATACACATCACATTGGTTTGTAATAACTTTGATTTGAAGCAAGCTGGAGATGTACACTTGTATAAGGTTGATATAATTAGCATTTAGAAATTCATGATGCAGATGCATTATAGAATCGTCAACCTATCCATACTGCATACTGTTAACTTTCAAAGCTCTAAGAGGACATATTTTTTACAATAAACTCAAAGATTCCATTACTGAATTGTCAACCTATGCATTCTCATTCCCATTAATGAATTGACAACCTATGCATTTCCATATCTTTCTCTAACATGTGTTTATTGTGTATGTATAAATATGTATATGGTATAAGTGGTCAACATCTCTACAAATATACTTGAGGTAGGGTTTACTTGTTTAGAAAGTATCAATTTAATTGTTGGTGAATTAGAGTTTGAGGCAAAGACAATTGTTAAGAATTAAATAACCTGGTAACTAAAATAAAATAGAAAATTATAGTTGGTCAAACAAATAGGGAACTTATAGTTGCATTTTTGTAGCTGAAACACATTCGGCGAGGGGGGGGGGGGGGGGGGGGGGGGGGATACCAGATTGATATGCCACACTTGCTCATGGTCCAATCGTGGCTAGAGGTGGCAATCCTTGACCCGGCCCACCAACCCGATCCGAAGATAATGGGTTTGGGTTTGGCCTAAATGGGTTTTGATCATAATCGAGTCGACATGACTGACCGGTTTATTTAATGGGTCGGATTCAGGTTTGTACTTATAACCTGATTGGCCCGACTTGACTGATTTGTTAAATGGGTCGTGTCAACCTTACCCCACCCAACCTGATCAAACCCAGTCCAATCCGACCTGACTTGACCCAACCTAACCAGTTTGCGTGGGTTCTATTGACCCAATCCGACCCGACCCAACACAACCCGTTTAGTAAACGGGTCTGGTCGGGTCAACCCGTTTATTAGATGGGTCGGGTTTGTGTTTAAGTTTTTGACTCGTTTATCAAACGGGTCGGGTTCAGGTTGGGTGTTTTGCCCTTATACCTATGTCTCAACCCGACCCGGCTCATTGCCACCCCTAATCGTGGCCTACCATGTTGTCCAAAAGAAGGCATAATGGGTAGCAAACATGCTCTTTCTTTTGGACAATGTGGCAGACCACGACTGGGTTATAACCAAGTGTAGCAAATCAATTAGGGTGTGAAAATGCTCTCCCATAGATCATGGAGTGCATTTTTATTGCCAGATTGATTTCCTGCATTTGTAGCAAATCAATCGGGTAAAACTGGTTAAGAGGCACATTTGCTACATTTTTGCTCCCAATGATAGTGTAACATATCATCCATTAAAATGGGTATAACTGGTGAAGGGTCATCTGGTAACGTATGTAGGCCCAGTTGGGAAAATTTTTGATCGCGAGCCCACTTCGAGATAATGTGAATGAGTTGCCTAGCAACCTACAGTTGGAAATGGTACGTGGGTTGATGCGTGCCATGTTTCACTAACGGCATCCGATGACCTAGCACGATTCTTCAGTCGTGTGTGCTTGCCATTGGGTCTCACCGTGAATCGCACTAAAACCAGCGGCCCGTTAGTGCCACGTGTCGCACAACCGCTCGGTATTGTTTTCAATTGTAGGTTTATGGAATGTAAAAGATGTGAGCTAAATGCAAATGGGGTAACTGGACCCAACACATTGCGGCAAATGGGGTAGGGAAGTGCTTTTCAGGGCAAAATAGGAATGGCAATTGGACAGAGTTGGGAATTGATTTTTATGGTTTTTGCATAGTCCGGCCAACCTGAACCAGACCCATTGCCATCTCTTGCCAAAGTGTTTCTTCCGAATGATCAACTCGATTGACGTGGCTTCGGATCAGTGTCACTTGGCCTGCAGATCCAAGTTGAATGCGATTAACTGGTCAGAACAGGGTGACCAGTGAATTTTATTTACACCCCCTTTTTATGTCAAAATATAAATTACACCTCTATTTTTTAAAATTTTGACTTTGCCCCCAAGTCCGTCACTTGATCGTTAGCGACCGGCTAAAAGTAGGGTGTAACTCAAATTTCAACAAAAAAAAAAGTTGGGATGTTATTCAAATAAAAAAAAAAAAAGGGAAATTTTATTCATACCCCAAAAATCTGTAATTAGCCCCCGTATCCCTAGCGTTTCTCAATAACTTACTCAACAATCCTTTAATACCAACAATGCCCTTTTTTTTTGTACCCCAAACCCCAAAGCCGCTGCTCAGCGTCTTTCGTACCCCCAACCCAACCCAATGTTTGTTTGAAATTAGCCCAAGCCCAACCAGTCGGGTTGGCCGGGTTGTGCGGGGTGGGTTCGGGTTAACCCGCCCAAAGTCGGGTTGGGTTCGGGTTGGCCCGCCCAAGTTGCAGCTAGGGGTGGCAACGAATCGTGTCGGGTTCGTGTCGTGTCTAGTTTCGTGTCGTGTCCAAAACCCCTAGACCCGGACCCGACCAGTTTAACTAATCGTGTCTAGATCCTAAACCCGTACCCGATTCGCTAATAAATAGGTAGACACGATAAGACCCGGTAAGACCCGTTTACCACCCGGATCTATTCAGTTGACCCGATCCGACCCAATCCGACTTGACCCGACCTGACCCGAAAGACCCACTGGTATTATATATTATAGTATTGGATTGCTGGTAGACCCAACCCGACCCGACACGACCCGTTGAATACTAAATGGGTCTTCTCGGGTCTACCGTGTCCAGACCCTAAACCCGGACCCGACCCGTTTATTAAACGGGTCTATCGTGTCGGGTTCGTGTCGTGTCTAGTTTCGTGTCGTGTCCAAAACCCCTAGACCCGGACCCGACCAGTTTAACTAATCGTGTCTAGATCCTAAACCCGTACCCGATTCGCTAATAAATAGGTAGACATGATAAGACCCGGTAAGACCCGTTTACCACCCGGATCTATTCAGTTGACCCGATCCGACCCAATCCGACTTGACCCGACCTGACCCGAAAGACCCACTGGTATTATATATTATAGTATTGGATTGCTGGTAGACCCAACCCGACCCGACACGACCCGTTGAATACTAAATGGGTCTTCTCGGGTCTACCGTGTCCAGACCCTAAACCCGGACCCGACCCGTTTATTAAACGGGTCTATCGTGTCGACCCGTTTACGACCCGAGCCCGTTTAGCCTTGTCCCAGACCCGCTAATTTCGTGTCGGGTCCTGTCGGGTCGAGGAGAAATAATTCGGGTTGGGCTCGGATTAGCCCGCCCAAATTCGGGTTGGGTTCGGGTTGGACTCGGATTGGGTTCAGGTTGGCCCGCTCAAGTTGCAGCTCTACTTGTGCCTTCAAGTATCAGCCAATTGCATGGGGTTTATTTAAGAGTGGGGTGTATTCAAGAGTGCATATAATTGTGGTATATTTAAGGGTGTATGCGTTTGATTGGGGTATAATCAAGTTGGGGCGGGCCATTTAACTGGGGTGTATTGAAGGTGGGGTGTAAGGGGGAAGGGTATTTTTGGGATAGGAATGGGGTATAAAAAAAAAATGGGGTGTGTTCAAGTTTGTTGAAAATGGGGGCTAATTACAGATTTATGGGGTATGAATAAAATTTCCCAAAAAAAAACCACGGGTTGCTCACAGCCAGGTGACCGATTGGGGGTAAAATCAAATATTATAAAAATCGGGTGTAACTCAAATTTCAATATAAAAGTGGAGGTGTGAGTAAAATAAACCATTTCATACACATGGGAGTCACGGGATCTTAGATCCGTGACCTCTGTAAACGTAATACAGAGGAACAGGGACTGAGGGAGATCAAGCTTCACACCGCCGTCCACCTCCACGACTCCGACCCCGACTTGCCGCTGCCGTCAGGATCTATGCCACCTTCCGCTCCCATCTGGTCCGTTCCCAGGTCATGTGGGTCTAGGCCTTCCATGCGGAGGACGGTGAGAGAGGGATGGGAATCTCCCTTCTATTTTTTTTTTTTTTCAATCCAAGGTTTCAGCGGTCGTCAAGGCCAGGAAGAGGAGCGGAGGAAGGAAGAGGAGGTGGGGGGCTGTGCTGCAATGTCGGAGAGGAGAGGCTCCTCTCTCTCTCTCTCTCTCTCTCTCTCTCTCTCTCTCTCTCCTTGTTTTTTTTAATTTTTTCAATGCATGAGTTTCAGCGGTCGTCCAGGCCATGAAAGCGCTTATAGGGGTCGAGCACTTCCTCTTCCCTCCCCCTGTCGAGGCAGTAGAGCACATATTGAAATTGGGCCGTGTTGTGGCGGGGGACTTGATCGGTCCGTGTGCGATATCTACGCTGGATTGCCACTCCTCACCATGCCGCCAATCGTACCATTGATCAAGCAATCATCACAGCTGATTGCAGCTGGATATTGCAGCAATCAAGGGATTCATTCAGCATTGAATAATCACCATAATAGCTTGTATATGATGGGATTCATTCCAGCATTGCATGGTTACCATAACAGCTCATATTATATATGATGGGATCCATTCAGCATTGAATGGGATTCATTCCAGCATTGCATGGTTACCATAAAAGCATATATTGTATAAGATGGGATTCATTCCCTTATGAGTGTAATCTGTACATTATGTAGTGATGAAATAGAAGAGGCATAACAAGCCGTACAAATTAATCCCACTAGTCATTCTCTTTGTTATCTCTAGGTCCTATTTTCTCACATGGTATCAGAGCGAACCACCATGGCCAATGTTGAGAATACCTCCACCAATGCTTCCAACCACAAATCCGTCCTCTATGATTCCAATATTGATGCCGTGGATTCCTCTCTCCCGGCTGTGAAATCCATCCGTCAAGAGGTGGCAATCAAGTTTCAATCAAACAACTATCTCCCGTGGAAGACGCAGGTCCTTCCAGTCCTTTGTTCCCTTGGACTGGTTGGATTTGTTGACGGCTCTACAGTCCGTCCCAAGCCAGAGGATCTCTCACCTACCGCTATTCAATGGCATCGCCTAGATCAGATGGTCTTGGCGTGGCTTACAAACTCTCCCTCCGAGGCCGCTGTTACTCAAATCGACACATGTGAAACCTCGGCTGAGGTTTGGCACTCCTTGGAGGTGCTATATGGGACACTCACTCGGTCCCGAGTTCTTCAAATCAAGTCGGAACTCCAGTCCTTGTCAAAAGGAGGTCTCTCTATGGCCGACTACGTTCAGCGGGCTAAATCTATAGCCCAAAATCTCGCTAGTGCTGGTAAACCCATTGATGAGGATGACCTCGTCATGTGGGTTCTCCGCGGCCTTGGATCCGAGTTTGATCCAATTGTTGCTGCAATCAATCTCTCGCGAGATTCTCCTACAGTAGATGAGGTCGTCGCGTTATTTTTTGATTTCGAGCTTCGACTTCAAACTACACGCCGGGATGTCGAGACACCCGCCGCGATGTATACCGCTCGCAGTCGCGGTCGTTCCCAATCAGGAAACCACAGCTCCCGCAGCCGTGGACAGTTTAGCGGAGGCCGAGGTGGAGGCCGGGCCGGGAACGGTCGCAGATCCACTTCTTTTGCACCTTCTCATGGTGGCCGTGGGGTACCAGGTCAGCGCAATAGAGGCCCGCCTCGCTCAAACGGTGATTCTGACGTTGTCTGCTACCGCTGCGGCCATCCTTATCACAAAACCAACAATTGTTTCACTCCAGACTCAGCTATTTCTAATCAGGTACAATCTTTTGCTGCAATGCATCTATCTGATCAGGTTGACCAAGCATGGTATCCTGACACTGGAGCGTCCAATCACATGACCGCTGACATCACACAGACTGAAGGTATGGCTCCGTATTCTGGTCCTGATTCTGTAATGGTTGGCAATGGAACTGGTTTACCTATTACTCACCTGGCTAAGGTATCCATTCCGAATACATCGGTTCATCTAGATCGTGTCCTCATTGTCCCTCAGTTGAAAAAGAACTTATTAAGCGTGTCTCAATATACTCATGATAATAATTGCTGCTTTATTTTCTATCCATGGAGATTTGTTATCAAGAACTTGAGGACAGGCCGGACAATGCTGCGAGGAACTAGGCATGGTTGGCTTTATCCAATAAGCGTGGGGACGTCACCATCTGCAGTCAGCCTCTTCACCAATAAGATCGATGGGGACACTTGGCACGTGCGCCTAGGACATCCGGCTTATTCTTTGATGAAATCATTGTATCTGTCTTTAAATCTTAGCTGTCAGGGAAATAAGAGCGTTTGTCGAAGTTGTAAACTAGGCAAAGCCTCAAAACTTTCATTTTCTCGTCGAGAATCTTATTCAAATAAGTTATTGCATACTCTTCATAGTGATGTTTGGGGCCCAGCACCTGTTACCTCTCTCGATGGTTTTCGATTTTATCTTATTATCGTTGATGAGTGCTCGCGATTCTCGTGGTATTTTCCTTTACGACGTAAATCTGAAGTCGGTATCCTCTTTATACAGTTCATTAAACTCATGGAAAATCGGCTCAATAAGAAAGTAAAGTTTGTGCAAACGGTTGGTGGAGGGAAGTTTATAAGCCATACTCTTCACGACTATTTCTTAAATAAAGGAATCTCTCACTTGATTTCTTGTCCAGGAACACCCGAACAAAATGGCTTAGCAGAGCGCAAGCACCGGCATGTTGTGGAAACTGGACTTACTCTCATGGCGCATGGATATACTCCCAAACAATATTGGAATCATGCATTTACCACTGCTGTCTATCTGATCAATCATTTATCCTCCAACACGATCCGCATGCGCTCTCCCTTTGAAGCCCTCTTCGGTGTGCGACCATCCTATGATCATTTGCGCACTTTTGGGTGTGCATGTTTTCCTATGCTAGCCCCATTTGGACGAGGGAAACTGGACTTCAAATCGTTGGAATGTATTTTTCTTGGCTACAGTAGTCATCATAAAGGCTACAGATGCCTTGATCCGGTCACGGGCAAAGTCTATATATCCCGGCATGTGTCATTTGATGAAACAAGGTTTCCGCTCTCTCATCCTTCGTCAACAAGTGCACCGTCTTGTCGGGACTTTTGTGCGTGACCCTTCCCCGTGGACTCCTTTCAACAGTTGCTGACTTCAGGATCACATGGCCTTACTTCTCCACTGACTTCCTCCCCTAACACATCTTCTCTTCATACATCTTCAGGTTCAGCAGGATTGCCACCACTTGTACCTGAACCTCATGGGCAGTCTTATGCCACTGTCGTCGATGGTCAAGAAGGTGCTTCTCCAGCATGCACCAGTAGCTGTCTCCCTCCTGCTAGCTCCACTGCCACTCCTACATCTGCTTCGGCACTTGTCCGGAGGATGGGGGCTCCGGTCACGTAGATGACTTGCTTGGTTCATCTCCAGCTTCCGACCCTGGACCAGCTGCTGCCTCCAGCTTGGCCTCAGCTCGATCAACTACTCCCTTGGTACCTCCTCCGTGGCCAAGCCATGCCTCTATTCAGCAAGCTCGAGGTCCTCGCGGGGGTCCTGGTGCAGCGCCTTTTGATCCTCATGCCACAAGTTCTTCCTCGACCCACTCCATGGTCACACGCTCCCGTGACGGCACCCGTCATCCAAAGGTTCTATTTGCATCCCGTCATCCAATACCCTTGGCTCTCCTTTCTACTTTGCCATATCATGTGCCGGAGCCATCCACTTACAAGCAAGCGGCCCGTGATCCTAACTGGGTACAAGCTATGGACGAGGAGTTTGCTGCCCTTCAACGCAACAAGACATGGTCCCTTGTACCTTTTACTCCGTCGATGAATGTCGTCGGGTGTAAGTGGGTGTACAAACTTAAACACCGTGCAGACGGCTCAATCGAACGATACAAGGCTCGTTTGGTAGCCAAAGGTTTCAATCAGCGTGAAAGCTTTGACTTTGAGGAAACCTTCAGTCCCGTGGTCAAATCAGGAACCGTGCGCCTCATTCTCTCCTTAGCCCTCTCTTGTGACTGGTCATTGCGGCAGCTTGATGCTAAAAATGCATTCTTACACGGGGACTTGACCGAGGTCGTCTACCTCCAGCAGCCGCCCGGGTTCGTTGATCAAGCCCGACCTAATCATGTTTGTCACCTGCACAAAGCTCTTTATGGTCTTCGCCAAGCTCCACGGACGTGGTACACAAGATTCACCACCTTTCTCCTTCAGCTTGGGTTTATTTGCTGCCCTCACGATACTTCGTTATTTCTGTGGCAACAACGCGGTTGTATTATTCTCGTCTTACTCTATGTCGACGACCTTATCAACACTGGAAGCCATGATAATTTGATCTCACAGCTTGTTCGACGTCTCTCCTCTGAGTTCGACATGAAGGACATGGGAGCACTTAACTTCTTCTTGGGCATGCAAGTTGTGCGGCACAACGACTCTCTTGTTCTCTCTCAAACTCAATATGCTCTTGCTATTCTTACTCGCTTTGGCTTATCCGGTGCTAAGCCAGCCAAGAGTCCCCTCGAAGCTGGCATCCAACTATCAGCTTGTGCCCCAGATCCTCTTCCTGATCCAACGGTCTACAGGCAGATGGTCGGGTCTCTTCAATACTTGACTATGACCTGCCCAGACCTTGCTTACGTTGTTAATTATGTTTGCCAATTTATACAAAAATCATGCTCCTCTCATCTTTCTGCAATCATGAGAATTTTTCGCTACGTCAAAGGCACTCTATCCTCTGGCCTTCGGTTCTCAAAGTCGACTTCACTAGCGCTTCGTGCTTTTTTGGATGCAGATTGTGACGACCAAGATCCAATAGGCCAATAGCCAAGAGCCAAGACTCCTAAGGCTGGGATACCAAGATGGATGAGGTGAGGTGAGGTGAGGTGAGGTGTACAAGGCCATGAGTTAGCCCCACATCGTCTGGAGAGAAGGAGATCCTGAGCTACTTATATAATTTCTCCTCCCAAACATATAAGATGCGTTTTAAAACCGTGCGCAGCTACGGATTTCGTAAGAACTCCATAGTTAAGCGTGCTCGGGCGAGAGTAGTACCAGGATGGGTGACCCCCTGGGAAGTTCTCGTACGGGCACGGGCAAAGCGGACAATATCTTGTGTGTTTGGGGCGGATGTTACAAAATGGTATCAGAGCCGGTTCTCCTCGCTATGGGGGGGTCTAACCCTACACGAGGACGTGTAGCCCTAAGAGGGGTGGATTGTGACGACCAAGATCCAATAGGCCAATGGCCAAGAGCCAAGACTCCTGAGGCGGAAATGCCAAGATGGATGAGGTGAGGTGAGGTGAGGTAAGGTGTACAAGGCCATGAGTTAGCCCCACATCGCCTGGAGAGAAGGAGATCCTGAACTACTTATATAATTTTCCCTTCCAAACATAGAAGACGCGTTTTAAAATCGTGTGCCGCTACGGATTTCGTAAGAACTCCGTAGTTAAGCGTGCTCGGGCGAGAGTAGTACCAGGATGGGTGACCCCCTAGGAAGTTCTCGTACGGGCACATGCAAAGCGGATAATATATATCTTTTGTGTTTGGGGCGGATGTTACAAAATTGTATCAGAGCCGGTTCTCCTCGGGATGGGGGGGTCTAACCCTACACGAGGACGTGTAGCCCTAAGGGGGGTGGATTGTGACGACCAAGATCCAATAGGCCAATAGTCAAGAGCCAAGACTCCTGAGACTGGGATGCCAAGATGGATGAGGTGAGGTGAGGTGTACAAGGCCATGAGTTAGCCCCACATCACCTGGAGAGAAGGAGATCCTGAGCTACTTATATAATTTCCCCTCCCAAACATAGAAGACGCATTTTAAAACCGTGCGCCACCACGGATTTCGTAAGAACTCCGTAGTTAAGCATGTGCTCGGGCGAGAGTAGTACCAGGATGGGTGACCTCCTGGAAAGTTCTCGTACGGGCACATGCAAAGCGGACAATATCTTGTGTGTTTGGGGCGGAATCTTGTATGAGAACTTCCCAGGGTGGTCACCCATCCTAGTACTGCTCTCGCCCGAGCACGCTTAACTACGGAGTTCTTACGAATTCCGTAGCGGCGCACTGTTTTAAAACGCGTCTTCTATGTTTGGGAGGGGAAATTATATAAGTAGCTCAGGATCTCCTTCTTTCCAGGCGATGTGGGGCTAACTCATGGCCTTGTACACCTCACCTCATCTCACCTCATCCATCTTGGCAGTCCCGCCTCAGGAGTCTTGGCTCTTGGCTTTTGGCCTATTGGATCTTGGTCGTCACAATCCACCCCCCTCAGGGCTACACGTGTAGGGTTAGACCCCCCAATCCCGAGGAGAACCTGGCTCTGATACCATTTTGTAACATCCACCCCAAACACACAAGATATTGTCCGCTTTGCCTGTGCCCGTACGAGAACTTCCCAGGGTGGTCACCCATCCTAGTACTGCTCTCGCCCGAGCACGTTTAACTACGGAGTTCTTACGAATTCCGTAGCGGCGCACGGTTTTAAAATGCGTCTTCTATGTTTGGGAGGGGAAATTATATAAGTAGCTCAGGATCTCCTTCTCTCCAGGCGATGTGGGGCTAACTTATGGCCTTGTACACCTCACCTCACCTCACCTTACCTCACTTCATCTATCTTGGCAGTCCCGCCTCAGGAGTCTTGGCTCTTGGCTCTTGGCCTATTGGATCTTGGTCGTCACACAGATTGGGCGGGTTGTCCAGATAGTCGACGCTCGACAACGGGCTACGCCGGCTTCCTCGGGCCAAATCTACTTTCTTGGGGGTCCAAGAAGTAACCTACTGTATCTCGATCTAGTGCCGAGGCCGAGTATCGTGCGTTGGCTTCCACGACGACTGAAGTTCTTTGGTTCCTCCACATGCTTCGATTTCTTCACGTCCGCTTATCTGGAACCCCCTTACTCCTCTGTGACAACATTAGTGCACAGCACATGGCCAAGAATCATGTTTTCCACAGCAGGACGAAACACATTGATATCGATGTCCACTTCATCCGAGATCATGTACTTCGGGGTGATGTCACTGTCTCTCATTTACCAGGGAAAGATCAAGTCGCTGATATCTTTACAAAGTCTCTTCCTAGCCCGCGATTTCTCTGGCTTCGGGACAAGCTCTCCTTACGGGTTCACCCGTCGTCAGCTTGAGGGGGGATGTGCGATATCTACGTTGGATTGCCGCTCCTCACCATGCCGCCAATCATGCCATTGATCAAGCAATCATCACAGTTGATTGCAGCTGGATATTGCAGCAATGAAGGGATTCATTCAGCATTGAATAATCACCATAATAGCTTGTATATGATGGGATTCATTCCAGCATTGCATGGTTACCATAACAGCTCATATTATATATGATGGGATCTATTCAGCATTGAATGGGATTCATTCCAGCATTGCATGGTTACCATAAAAGCATATATTGTATAAGATGGGATTCATTCCCTTATGAGTGTAATCTGTACATTATATATAGTGATGAAATAGAAGAGGCATAACAAGCCGTATAAATTAATCCCACTAGTCATTCTCTTTGTTATCTCTAGTTCCTATTTTCTCACATCCGGACATCGACTTGAGTGGAGGCGCGGGGCTTGGCCAGCGTCGGGACGGGTGCAGGTGTGTTACAGCTAGAGCGGAGGAAGGAAGAGGAGGAGGGGGCTGTACTGCAGTGCCGAAGAGGAGAGATAAATCCCTCCTTCATTCCCTTCTCTCTCAGCCGATCCTAGACCGAGGGCTGGGACTTTGCTCTGTTTTTTTTTTTTCTGGGAAAGAAAAGCGTCAGAGAGAGAGAGAGAGAAAGAGAGAGAGAGAGAGAGAGAGAGAGAGAGAGAGAGAGAAACGGGGAGGGGGAGAGACCCCTGGCTCCTACAGGTTTTTGGCAACGACTTCGATCCCGTCGGTGACGGAATGGCCCTCTTGGTTCTCCACCTCCTCTTCTATGTTGCTGTTGCTCCTGCTGCTGCTGCTACTTCTTCTTCTTCTTCTTCTTCTTCCTCTCTCTCTCTCTCTCTCTCTCACAGAGAATGGAGCGGAGGGGGGGGGGGGTTGGGTGTGTGGTCCTGGGGTTTTAGAGGACACGGGGTGGGGGAGTGAGGAGGTGGCAAAACTGACGGGGGGGGGGGGGGGAGAGAGAGAGAGAGAGAGAGAGAGAGAGAGAGAGAGAGAGAGGGGGGGGGAGATCGTGCGGTGAGGGAGGTTGTCTAACTGACAGGGGGAGAGAGAGAGAATGAGAGAGATCTGCGGTGTGTGTGAGAGAGAGAGGGAGAATCAGGGAGGAGAGGGATCGTGCTGTGAGGGGGGGTGTGGCGTAACTGAGAAAGAGAGAGAGGGGGTGGGGAGATCGGTGAGAAGCTAGATGCAACGGACGACTATGATTCAGACAATCAATCAGGCTAAACCCGTTTGTGGCTTTTGGTTGAGAGATTTTGGAGAGAGAGAGAGATCGTGGAGATGGGGGAGAACGATGTTCACCTCCACTGCAACCTCTCTTAGAAAGATCTTGTCCTTAGATTTTCTAACCGTCACTTATGTTTGTATCAAACGGCTCTCTTTATCCATTCCTTGTGAGAGATATATATATATATATATATATATATATATATATATATATATATATATATATATATATATATATATATATATATATATATGAGGAATGGGATGCTGCCTATCAAAGCAGCGTTTTTGCTGCTTTGAGACATTGTTTGACCATCCTAGAAGTTTTGGAATTTGATGAAATTTGGTGAGGGTGTTGTCTAGGGTAAGATGATCATCCTCACAAATTTTCATCAAATTCCAAAACTTCTAAGAGGGTTAAATGGTCGAAGCAAAATACTGCAGATTTTAACGGCGACTGCAGACGACTGATTTTGCTTCGACCATTTGAACCCCCTAGAAGTTTTGGAATTTGATGAAAATTTGTGAGGATGATCATCTTACCCTAGACAACACCCTCACCAAATTTCATTAAATTCCAAAACTTCTAGGATAGTCAAACAATGTCTCAAAGCAGCAAAAAATGCTGCTTTGATAGGCAGCATCCCATTCCTCTCTCTCTCTCTCTCTCTCTCTCTCTCTCTCTCTCTCTCTCTATATATATATATATATATATATATATATATATATATATATATATATATATATATATATATATATATATATATAGAGGATGTGCAGTCCGCGTCCGCAGCCGCTCGATGCACCATACCATGCATCCGATGCACGCGGCGGGTGTATCGGACGGCTGCGGATGCGGACCGCAGACCGCACCTAAGCATGCTCGGGTGAGAGTAGTACTAGGATAGGTGATCCTTCTGGGAAGTCCCCATGCGGGCACGGGCAAAGCGGACAATATCTTGTGTGTTTGGGGCGAATGTTATAAGACTGCGGGCAATGCGGTCTGCGAGCTGTTGGCGAGCGATGTGCGACCTGCGAGTTGCTCACGGGTGATGTACAACCTACAAGCTGCTCATGGGCTATATGCGATCTGCGAGCTGATTGCGGGTGATGCTCGTCCTGCGCCATTATTTCCTTGATTAGTGATAGTCTCACAAGCTAGGTCGGCGAGCTGAGACTATTTTTCGGGTACCATCAGTATTTTTCTTACTGGAAATGCCCATGCGTTGAATCCACACCACTTGTAAACAAATAATAAAGTTGTTTTTTTTTTTTAACTATCAAAAACTAATAATAATAATAAAGCTGTCCTTTTAAACAAACCAAAATGATAGTATGGACCTGCAGCTAATTTTCCCAAAAAAAAGTGGGATAGAAGTCTCCCTTGTGGCATTGGTCGTCCTTGACGAGGCGAATGTCGGCTCGGATCCCATAGAGTACTTCCAAATTCCAATTCAGATGCGGATTCTGTAGGATCCGACCCGACTTTAACCCGTGCCGCGGCTGCCGCGTTACTGGACCCTATAAAAACCCCTCGTCTCTCTTCAGGACAGTGCCTGTCTTTCGAGGGTTTCTTCTGCGCCGACCTTCTCTGTCCCCCCGGCGATCGTGCCCTAGAAGCGATCTGAGCTCCGGCGAGGTGGCGGTGTTTCGTTCGAGTAAGATTCGGCGGCGTCTCGAGCTTCGACGCTGCAGAAGAAGAGATCCAACCCCCATCTCCTCCGGATTCTCCATTGATCGAGAGGTTTTTGTTCACGAAGACCATCTTCTCGCTTTGGATTGGCCGGAGAAGTCAGCGTGGTGTTCGTGGGAGTCCGATTCTTGTACGGCTTCGCGATTTACTGGAATCTTTGCAGTTCTATTCCTCCCTTCCTTGATTATTCCTTGTAAAATCCTGTTTCTTCAATTATTCCCTGTAATCTCATGTACAATCGAGGAACAATTACTTGTATCAGGTCTCAATTTGTGTTGTACTGCCATTACATCAGGTCTCAATTTGTGTTGTACTGCCATTGCATCAGGTCTCTACCTTTAATTTCTCTTTGCCCTAGAATTTGGACGAATTTTATTCGAAATAGTGAACAATTACATATTTTATTCCCATTGAAGGAATTTCGATCTCTGTTGAAAATTCGAAAGGAAGAATCAAGGAATTTTTTGTTCTTTCTGAGTTTCATCCATTCCTTGATACAATTGGCATGGAGGGGAACGACCAGTTCTTGGGAAACTGCAATTGGGGCTTTGTAGCATTGGGTTAATTTGGTTGTGTGGTTATGAGTAGTGATACATTGTTGTTGTGGAATTTTGATGAGGGTTCAATGGGTCAGGAGTTTTGGGGTTTTCCATGTTCGCGATAAGTTCGTTAGTGCGAGTTGGAACAATCTGCTGATAAGTTCGATACATTGCTGTTGTGAGTGTTCAATGGGTCAGGAGTTTTGGGGTTTTCCATGTTCGTGATAAGTTCGATAGTGCGAGTTGAAATAATCTGTTGATAAGTTTGATACATTGCTGTTGTGGAATTTTGTTTAGGGTTCAATGGGTCAGGAGTTTTGGGGTCTTCCATGTTCGCGATAAGTTCGATAGTGCGAGTTGAAATAATCTGTTGATAAAGTTTTATGAGCTTTGTTTTCTTCTTGACTCCGACTATGTTGGCGAAGCTGATGTTATACCAGGAAACACATTGCTATTATTTTGGTCATGTTTCAGGCATGGAATTAAATGTTGACAAGATCCCTTCAAAATGACCGAAATATGTCTGTTTTAGGTTTCAACGGAAATCCTACAAAATTTTCGATATACCAAATTTTGGTTCTGACATCATGAAATATCGGCAAAAATTAACAAACATTTGGATGAATTCGACATTCTGAGTTTTTTTAGACATTCACTTCCATCTTTTTCCATGAAAATCCAATCTTTTTTCCTCTATATCTTACTTTTTTCACGACGGACCAATATTTGACCAACTTTTGATCAAAGTCGACCGAAATTTAACAGAAATTGTCTTTTTGTTTCGGTTCCGACAGAAATTGTATGATATCATGCGACATAGGCCGAAATTAACCGACATTTGAATGAATTTGACATTCTGTCTTTTTCTAGACATTCACTGATAATTCCTTTTGTTTGTTTAAGCAACGAATGCCATATTTTTTTGTGAAAATTCAATTTTTTCCCTCAATTTCTTACTTTTTTTTTTCATAAAGGACCTATATTTGACCAACTTTTGAGCGAAGTCAACCAAAATTTAACAGAAATCCAACATCATGAAATATCGGCCAAAATTAATCGACATTTGAATGAATTCGACATTGTCTTTTTTTAGATATTCACTGATAATTTCTTTGTTTTTAGCAACAAATTCCGTCTTTCTTTTTTCCTCAATTTCTTACTTTTTTCGTAACGGACCAATATTTGACCAACTTTTGATCGAAGTCGACCAAAATTTAACCGAAATCCAACAAATTTCTATTGAAATCTTTCCTTGAAAATACATAATCTCCACTGATATTTAATGAAACCAGACAAATTTCCTTTTTCTTTTTACCAACTGACATCAACATTTAAAACCTTGGTTTCAGGGTGGCCTCAGGCTATTGTCGTTGAACCAGACAACCATTACTCACACTTCAATATTGATCTAATGACACCCCCCCTCTTTATATGGAATTTTTACTTTGTGCCACAGCAATCTTTTGCGTGTTAGGCCTTTCTTTTCAGTTCTTTTTGTTTGTTCACCTATGCTTAAAGTGTGGTTTTGCGTTTCATGGATCTTAGACAGTCAGTATTGTTATATTACTCCTTCGAAATTTTATGTGGCAAATTTATAAAATGCCTAAGATTTGAACTGTATTGTTGTTGCGAGTGACGTAGACATTAAAGGTTTGCATCGTCTTGCAGGCCGAGAAGTGTGGAGCATAAGGTAGAAAATTTTCAGCCCACCGAGCAACATGGCAATTGTTGATTCATCTACAATGATTTTTGTAAGATTATTTTCTCTACAAATGCTATCGAATATGATTTTTTTAAAATCATGCCTCATAAGTGTAAAGGGAATAATAGTTTACTGAATTAAATTTATTTGCAGCCAGAAGAAACTGAGTGGGGTGACTTTGGGGATGATATCTATGCTATTCCTAAAATGGTACCTCTTCAGCCAAGTAATCCAACAGCACTTCTAGATAAGGCTGAGGAGGATAAGAGGATTAAGGCTTTAGTTGAGACACCTGCACTTGACTGGCATTGGTGAGATACTTCTCCGTCTTAAGATTTTTCCAGCATTAAGTTGTCTATTTTTAATTTTTTTGGACATAGAAGTGAAAAATGCTTCATGAATGTATGTTGTGTTTACCCTGGGTCATTGTCTGTTCAGCGAAACACATTATTCTTATGGCCGTAGAGGAGGCTTTGGAAGGGGAAATGGTGGGAGGACAATGGCTGGCCGTGGTTTTGGTAAGATTCGGGACTATATCCTTTTCATCAGTGTCTAGTTTCTGTGTTTCTTTTTTCCTATGACCCATATTAATTATGAGTCAAGATTTTAAATGTCAGTTTCAATGTCGATTTCGGACAATCGAAAAATGGAAATTTGTTGTATTTCGATCAAATGTTAGTGGAAATTGTGTTTTTTTAAGGGAAGTATTTCGGTGGAAACTTGTGGTTTTTCGGGCAGATCAGAAGTCTGTCAAGTATTGGTATGCTATGAAAAAAGTAAGAAATGGAGGAAAAATATGGAATATTCACTGAAAAAGTGGAGTCTATCGCTAAAAAAGATTGAATTTTTCTGTGAAATTGTCCAAGTAAAAGGCAGAATTTTGAATTTCAGTCATATTGAATTTTTCGGCGAACATTTTGTGATGTCGAACTGAAATTTGGTACTATGGAAATTTCAGACGATTTTCATTGACTACAGATATAGCTCTAAATAGAAATGAATGGTGAATAAGGATTCATAAAGCTGACCCCAAGTACATGGGACATGGCTTGGTGGTTATGGAAATTTCGGATGATTTCTATGTCGGAACCAAAAAATAAGCATTCTGGTCATTTTGTAGTAAAGTAGTTGACATTTGAGTGTCATAGTACTTTTTGCTCTGTTTTCTTAAGTAGAATTTTTGCATGTCATTCTAGGATGCCATTTTTTACCTTTAGGTAGCATTGTGCTCCTCTGGACTTTGGGCCATACTGTTTGTTCAGTCTTGTAATACAGTTGGTTGAATAGACTGAATACACTGTACCCATTAACCCACCGAGTTAAAGTGTGTCACACGATCGCATTATAGTTTTGATTTACATGACCCAGCTGGATAGCTCGATGTTATTTGATTAGAGGTTCTCCTATATAACCATCTTAGTTCATTATCTTGGGCCATCATCCTCATTCCGCCGTTGCAATAGATGAAAATTTACTTATTACGCATTCCATTTTGCACCAGTAGTTTGCAACCAATCTATGGTTTGTACACATTCTTCCATTATGTTGGATGCTGACCTTACAGCTTCGGTTATTTATAGGTCGAGGAGGATTGGAATGGAAGATACCTCCTCCAGGCTATGTCTGCCACAGATGCAAAGAGCAGGGTCTCTCTCTCTCTCTCTCTCTCTCTCTCTCTCTTGCCCCTCTCTCCCTCCCTCAGTTCAGGCTGACTGTTTTTTGTGTGCAGGACATTTCATTCAGCATTGCCCCACAAATGGTGACCCTGATTACGACTTTAAAAGGGTGAGACCACCTATTGGCATTCCAAAGTCAATGTTGGTTGCTACTGCAGAAGGATCCTACGTGCTCCCAACTGGTGCTGTTGTTGATATCAAGCCAGACGAGTAAGCTGATTACTTCATCATGCAGTGATTATTGTTTTCGACAGCTTTGCACTTAATGTATTGAATAACTGACAAAAAAATTTCTATGTAGAGCGGCGTTTGATAGAGAAATGGAAGGAATATCTTCTACTCATCGTATCTGTGATCTTCCACCTGAGCTGCATTGCCCGTTGTGTAAACAAGTAATGAGAGATGCTGTGCTAACTAGCAAATGTTGCTTCTGTAGTTTCTGTGACAAATGTACGTGGGCAAATCTTTGCTCAAGTTCGTAGTTTTTATTCTGTATGTAGTAATGTACATATAAATCCGATACTGTAACTTTATAGACTTGTAAATTAGATTGTGGTACTCAGAACGTCTTATTATCTGTAAGTATTTTTGCTATATTAATAAAAAATAACCTAAAATAGTTTCAAAATGTCTTTTCTTTCTTTTCCTTATCCCTCTTGGTTCCCCCTGCTAATTAACCTGCTAATTATTTGTAATATTCAGGCATCAGAGAATACATAATTTCCAAGCGAGCATGCATCTGCGGAGCCACAGATGTGCTGGCAGATTACCTTATTCCGAATATAACACTTCGGGAGACCATCGATCGGTACGAGTCATCATCTAGTAGTTCAGTGGATTCCAAAAGTGTGGTGGTGCAAGTACGAGGTAAGGTGATACTTTGTTGGTTTGTTATGGCATAGTTACAGTGTTCCTATTTGTGGGTGTAGTATAAACTATCGCATCTTTCAGATACCGGATCTGATGATCATGCACCGCCCAAAGTTCAATTGCCCGCTCTTTCTGTGGCTTCCAAGTATAAGCGACCTCCGACAGGGGTTTTTTCTGACATGAAGGGAAATGGAAGTAGAATCAAAGAGAATGCCACTACTAAAAATGCAGATCTTCCCGATGGGACACCTGAGTTAGTGAAAGCAAAGGAACCCGCTTCACATCCTGAAGAGGTCCTAGAAAAGCTGCCTGGTGGGTGATTCTTTGATTGCTCTGGCTTTGTTTATGATACTGACCAATATATTTTTTACTTATGCAACTTTGGACATGAAGATTGTGATAATGATATATATATTAAGGCGATACTTCCTTTGTTGGTTCGTTATTGCATAGTTACGGTGTTCCTATTTGTGGGTGTAGTATAAAATATCACTTCTTTCAGATACAGGATCTGATGATCATGCACAGCCCAAAGCTCAATCGGCCACTCTTTCTACTACGGTTTCCAAGGATGGAGATAACCGATCTCCAATAGGGGTTTCTCCAGACATGAAGGGAAGTGCAAGTAGAATCGAAGAGAATGCTACTACGAAAAATGCTGATCTTCCTGATGGGACACCGGAGTTGGTGAAGGCAAAGGAGCTGGCTTCACAACCTGTAGAGGTCCAAGAAAAGCTGCCTGGTGGGTGATTCTTTGATTGCTCTGGCTTTGTTTATGATACCGACAGATCTACTTTTGTACTCATGCAACTTTCGACAAAGATTGAGATAATGATATATATTAAGGCGATACTTCCTTTGTTGGTTCTCTATTGCATAGTAGTATAAACTATCACTTCTTTCTTATACAGGATCTGATGATCATGTACAGCCCAAAGCTCAATCGCCCGCTCTTTCTGCGGCTTCCAAGGATGGAGATAACCGATCTCCAATTGGGGTTTCTTCAGACATGAAGGGAATTGGAAGTAGAATCGAAGAGACTGCTGCTACGAAAAATGCTGATCTTCCTTACAGGACACCGGAGTTAGTGAAAGGAAAGGAATCTACTGCACAATCCGAAGAGGTCGGAGAAAAGCTGCCTGGTGGGTGATTCTTTAATTGCTCTGGCTTTGTTTATGATACCGACCAATCTAATTTTGTACTTATGCAAATTTGGACATAAAGATTGTGATAGTGATATTTATTTTAATGAAATGGTTTTTTATGTGTTATTTATGAGCCATTCATTTTGTTTTTGCAGGAAAGAAGAAGAAGGAAGCAATCCTGCTTGGATATGGTTAGTCTCATGTTGTATTGCCCAAATCATTGTTACTTAATAATATTTCCATACAAAATTCCAAACTGTTTATTGTTGTATTTTTATTGCAGATGCTCGCATGCAATCGGGATTCTTCGAAGATTTTGGCACTGCAAACTGTTATGGAATGCCTCTTTCGGCCTACAACCCCTACTGGGCTGCTGATGGGATGCAATGGTGTTTCGACATCGGTATGATGACCCCCAATGGTATGAGTTACATGGGTTACGTAGGCCCTCAAGAGTCCTTTGGATCTCATGGTTATATGATTCCCGGCCCGCAAGAATCCTTTGGAGCTGATGGTTATATGATGCCCGCCCCTCCCCAAAGGTATAAATGGTACACTTGATTTCCTCCTTCTTTAAGAGTTACAGAAGTGTCCTCCACACTCGTGATGGGAAAAATAGAAGTTTTTGGATTCTTTATGTAATCAAGTAACATAACAGAGTACTTGTGATGCTTTCTATCTTATAGAAAAAACAATGAAGAACATATATGTGCAAGGAAAAACACTGATTGCACATAGGCCTGTCAATGGACCGGATCATGATCCGAATCCGATCTGAAAATTCTCGATTTGGTATTAGTTTTTTGGTCTGATATTTGTTTAAAAATGATCCGACCTGATTCAAAATATAATCGGATCAAATATGGATCTACTCCGACTCGTTCTGAAGTCATTTAGTACCTTTCTATCACGATTATTCCCCCTCGGATCATTTTATGTATCGATTGGGTGTTTTTGTTGCAGAAGCTGGAGAGGGAGTTCCAAGCATAGGAGGATAAACGGCGAAGTGAGCAGCATAGCTGATGCTTCGTTGTCACCGAAATCAAAGCATGTATGTCTATCTTTTGGTCTGTTTTCTCCTGTTGTGTATGTAATTAGGATTCCTATTGCATTGTGGGTTAGTGAAATGCTGGTGTTAGTATTGTGGTTCGCCGATCACCCTTACATCGCTGTGCTTGCCTGTTGGATGCTGATGGGCAGCCACCAGATTGGCCATTGGGGGCTTGGTCCATCAGTTGGGTGGTGTGGATTCCCGAACGATGTATCAGCTAAGGGTGGTGATAGTTTGTTGTGAGTTGTGACATGTGGGTGCAGGCTTTTTGTGCTGTTGGACTGCCAGACGGGCTCGTAAATTCTTCCGATTGACCCAATGGTGCATCTGGCACGAGACCTGTTGGATCCTTGGGGTCTGCTTTCCAAGCCCGCTAGGCTAGTCTGATTAGTGTTGCAATATCCGGTTGGCTGATTGATTGGAGCTTGTGAAAATATTCTGAAGTAGATGCTTGGATAGGATTCCGATTCTGGGACTCCTGGAGCATGCTTTGGGCTCTCCGATGAAACCCTTTATGGGATCCGACTGTATCCAAATTGGCTCTCCGCCTTTTTTAGGGTTTCTGGGCTCCTAGAATCCCGGATCCAGATCATATCCAAACAAGCCACTGTCCTAAAGAGAGCTGCTCTCGGCTTACCAAGTAATGTAGCGTAAAAGATCAGACATTATTGATGATGTGGCTCTGGGCAACACTACTCTTGACCAATCGAGCAGGTTAGGGTTTGAGGATCTAGCGATTCTCGCAATGGAAACCAATATCCAAAGGGCTGAAACCTTGTGCGCATCTGAATTGGCCAAGTGTAGGGCTTTACGGATCCGCAGATCGTGTAATTGCGCGACTGTTGCTCATAGGATTTGTCCATGTTGGATTCGGGGCTTCAACAAGGCCTTCCCTCAGGGCCTCAGCCCACCCGGGTCCGGTTTGCAAACAATTTAATGGGCCAACAGTGCAGAGCACCCCTACTAACTCTAGTTGATTAAAGGCCAGTATGATCAATCAAGATTGAATTGGTTTTCTTTTTCTTTCTTTCTGGCCTGCAGGCCCTCGTATCCCAGTCCCGAGCCAGTGAGCGGATCGTTGTTCCCATGAAGAAATCAACGGGCTCGGAATGCTACGGCCCGGCCTGCCGCTCCCCTCAGAGGGCTGGGGAATGGAAAGCATCAGATACCGGTGTTCACGACGACACTTCCAGACCGGATCCGAAGCGGACTAGAAGCCCAGACTCCAGCAGCAGAGACGGGGGGAGCAGCAAGAAGAGAAGGCACTCGAAGGCACCTGATGATGGGCTCAAGGACAACGAGCGCTGTCGGAGGCCAAGGCCCAGGCCCAGCAGCTTTCAGGATGATAGCAGGCCTGCCACGACCACAGGCTGCCACCGAGTGGAGGAGCGTTACCATTCTAAGAGGAGGCCATCTCGGTCGCCTCAGCGGTGGCACGAGCATCGTGAGGGTAGCGACCATCGGCGTTCCAGAGCCTCAAGGGTGCATGAAAGTTACCATGATCGCCGGTGCGGACGATGATGATGATGGAGAGAACGAAAGGGGGCATTCGGTAAATATTCTCAGCCAATTGAGCTGGTTACACTCCTTCAGATATGAGGATGTTACATGAGCTCCTATACAAGATAAACATACACCTGTATACACATGTAATGTACATCGGTATAAGCATGTAATGTACATCATACTAAGATTCATGTACCAAAGTTGGCAATAAAATTCGGATCATTTTTCACTTCCTACCTTGCTTCTTATTTCTGTGGAATAATATAGGAACTTTGGAGAGTGTTTGTGTAATAGAGAGAGAGAGAGAGAGAGAGAGAGAGAGAGAGAGAGTCTTCCGAAAGGAGCTCTCTTTAGGTTGCCACATGGTACCTACAGAAGGATGAGAAGGTTGCCACATGGTAAACAGTTGTTTATGTCTACTACTTTGTGGATGCCCTTTCGCCTCAAAACCCGGGTTGCAAGGGGAGGTCCACCATAGGGTATGTATTTAAGCATAGGGGTGTTCATCGGTTCGGGTTGACCCGCCAAACTGAACCAAAGCGGATTTGGTTTGGTTTGGATCAGGTGTTTTTGATCGTTCGGTTGGGTTCGATTCCTAAAAAAAAACCCCCTGCAACGATCGGTTCGGTTTTGGCTTGTGAGTTTTTAAACCCAAACCATTGGTAGTATACCCTCAATAGTTACTATTGTACAGTCTCACTAATATTGTACATTACATGGTGGTGACCCCAATCATCACCATTAGTTGCATTCAAGACTTTAAGTGTTCAACCCTCTTGTGATGAAACTAAAAGTGAAAGGTGCTGCTATTTGCACCCAGATAATTACTAGCACTCCCAATTCCCAACATATGACATATATCAAAGTGAAAAGTAAAGGGTGTTACTAGTAATTCTGTGGGGGCAAATAGCAGTACCCAAAGTTAAACGCTTAAAAGTGAAATCTGACCCAACTCAACGGCTCAGTCATTCACTCCTCACTGTCAATTCAAGAACATTTGGTTGGATGTTCATTGCCAATTCAATCTCATTATTTTTGTCAATCAAGTATATGGAAAGAGTCGATGAGGCAATCTTTGAGGCTATTGAGTGATTTGAAAGACCCGCAGAACCGAACTGAACAAAATCAAACTTTCTCGGTTTGGTTTGGTTCGGTTTTTACCAACGAATTGTTTGGTTCGGTTCTATTTTCTAGAGAACCGATCAACTCCGGTTCGGGTCCAAATTGGCTAGGGTCTAGGCAATGGTGTGCTTAAATAGGGATGTTCATGGTTTGAGTTGGTTTGGTTTTTGGATAAATATGGAACCGAATCGGAGTTGATCGATTCTCTAGAAAATGGAACCGAACCAAACAATTCCTTGGTAAAAACCAAACCAAACCGAACTATGGCTGGTGACAGCTCCAAAGTGTCGATAAGGAGAGTTAGGGATATTCGACTTGAGATATATGACGGAAAAGTACAGATATTCAAGGATGTCCATCATGTTTCGAGGTGGAGGAAAAATTTAATATCTCTTACTATGTTAGATTCTCTTGAATGCACCTTCACCGGTCAAGGTGGAGTTATGAAAGTTTGGGACGAAATTTTCATGATCATGAAGGAGGCATTGGGTGATGAATATATAGATTAGTCAGGAGGACAAGGGTACATACATGGTGTTCGGTGAAGAACAAAGATGCAGGTGGAGCACGCTTAGGGTCAAAGATGATTAGGAGGTGGGTTCTAGTGGCCAAGTTGAAAGACTTAGTTAATAACCAAGCTCGGTGATTAGGGTCCTAGTTCAGGGGAAAAGGCGACGATGACGATTAGGTGATGGATTCACTGTTCAAACAGATAAAGTTCGTGTTTAAGGAGGCGCTCATGTCTTGTTATTCTAGCAACACGCTGATGAAGCGGTTTGGCTTGCATTTTCTCGTTGGATTCCTTCTACAACTTGGATACGAATGTATGCCTATAAATAAAAGGGTCTAGGATGAACCTAGGAGCACAAGAGAGGGTTTATGAAGTCTCTAGTATGGTTTAGATAGTAGCCATCATCAAGGGAGAGGGAGAGGAATCAATTGTTGGCTTGTGAGCTTCAACAATGGTTTCTATTTGTTCTTAGGGGTGAGAGGGCTGCGAAATCTATTCTCATGTAAACGGTGTATCTCTTTGTGGGTGTATGAGGGATTGGTGAGAGACAAACAAACATGTACTCGAGTTTTCCGCATACTAGTGAATCCATTGATCGTTGTTATCGGATATCTTGTGTGTGATTTCTTTGTGCTTTGTTTATTTGTTTGCCTTCTCGGTTGTGGTGAGCCATTGTCTTCTTCGTGGATGTTCTTCGCTCGTTGTGTCCTCACGCTCCTTCCGCTACGCAAGGGCCTTGGATTACAACAAATTGGTTTGGCAATAATAGTTGTAATCACGTGTCGAGTGATTGTAAAACCTAAGCAACGACTGAGAAAATCCCAATCCCATTAGGATCCCTATAATGGTGGGCAACCACATATAGTGACGACCGTATATGATATAATACTTTAAAATTAATAATAAACAAACAAATAAAATTATCTTTTCAATCAAATGAAAATATTAATATAGATATGCACCTAATTTAAAAAAAAAAAAAAAGTGGGATCGAACTCTCCCATGTGGCATTGGTCATCCTTCAAGCGCTCCAACTTGGTAGGGGCTGGGGGGGCTACATATGGCGTAGTGGCCCCAGCACTGAGAGTGTGCTGATAGGCACTAGGAACATACCGGATGGCCTCATAGGATGGCCCACCAAATAGGAATACGAATAGGGCTGTAAAAAAATCCCATCGGCTTGAAACCGGCTAGAAAGTCAATGTTCCGAACCCGGCCCAGCCTGAACACACCATGGACTGGGCTTGGGCTGCCACCTTGAGCCTGCAGCCCGGCCCGAAAGGAAGCCCGCAAGCCGGCCCAAAAAACCGAACCATACACTGTGTATTTCTTATATATATATATATATATATATATATATATATATATATATATATATATATATATATATATATATATATATATATATATATAGAGAGAGAGAGAGAGAGAGAGAGAGAGAGAATACGGGGTATGAGCTGACAGCCCATTTGCAACTTTGGGCTGTCAGATAACAGCCCTCCGATCCCCATCACGAACCGTCCATTTAATAAATAAAAAAATCTTTTACAATTGTTACCTATCTCTCTCGAGATCTCTCTCTCTCTCTCTCTCTCTCTCTCTCTCTCTCTCTCTCTCGATCTCGAGCACGAGCCCGACGGCCCTCCGGCACCCCCACCTCCAGCCCGACGGCCCTCCGGCACCCCCACCTCCAGCCCCCTCCGACCAGCCCGACGGTCCTCCGGCACCCCCACCTCCAGCCCCCTCCGACCAGCCGCCCGGCTCTGACCTCCGTCTCGCGAGCGGCAGCAGCACCCGCCCGGCACTGACCCCCCTGAGCGGCAGCATGTGGCGGGATCGAACCCCTTCCCCTCCGGCCGGCAATCACAGGTAGCCCCTTCCCCTCCGGCCGGCGATCACAGGTAGCCCCCTTCCCCTCCACCTCCTACTCCGGTGCCGTCAAGCCCCCGTCGGTGAATCGCACTCTCCCTCCGACCGGATCGAGCCTTGATCTCTCCCCCTTTGGCCCCGATCGCGGCCCCGACCTTCCCCTCCGGCGATCGTCGCCGGAGGGGAAGGTCGGGGCTGCGATCGGGGCCGGAGGGGGAGAGATCGGGGCTCGATCCGACCGGAAGAACAGTGTGATCCACTGGCGGGGGCTTGACGGTGCCGGAGGGAAGGGAGGTTGCTGGAAGCGGGGGGCTGCCGGAGTTGGGGGAGGGGGCTACCTTTGATCGCCGATCGAAGGGAGAGTACGATTTACCGGCGGGGGCTTGACGGCGCCGGAAGGAATGGGAGCTGCCGGAAGCGGGGGGCTGCCGGAGGTGGAAGGGGAGGGGGCTACCTGTGATCGCCGGCCGGAGGGGAAGGGGCGCCGGAGGTGGAGAGCGCCTCCCATGCTGCCGCTCGAGGTAGGTGAGAGAGAGAATAAGAGAGAGAGATTTCAGATTTCTGCTGTGCTGTGTGTGCATTGATTGTTTTAACAACGGTTCGATCGTTGGAATCGGACGGCTAAGGGCTGACAGCCTAATTTCAAATTAGGCTGTCAGCTCATATCCCGTATTCTATATATATATAGGGTAGCGATCTAGTGAGATATGAGATAACTTTGAGAAACCTATCTAGAGGTTTTAGAAGTTGAAGAAAATTAGTGGGCATGCTCTCTATGGCAAGTTGATCATCCTCACAAAAAATCATCAAATTCTAAAACCTCTAGGGCATCAAATATTAGAAGATTTATCGACCGTCCATTAAAACCAATAATTTGAATTGTGTATTTGATATCTCTAGAGGTTTTAAAATTTGATGATTTTTTGTGAGGATGATCAACTTTCCATAGAGAGCATGCTCACCAATTTTCATCAAATTCTAAAACCTCTAGATAGGTTTCTCGAAGTTATCTCATAGAAGAGTTATCTCACTGGATCATTATCTCATAGAAGAGTTATCTCACTGGATCATTATCGTATATGCAAGTTGATCATCCGCACCAAAATTCATCAAATTCTAAAACCTCTAGACGCAAAAAATTTGCTATTCAAGTTTATGGTTTTTATGGACAGTCGATAAATCTTCTAACATTTGATCCCCTTAGAAGTTTTAAAATTTGATGAATTTTGGTGAGGATGATTAACTTGCCATAAATAGCATACCCACCAATTTTTATCAAATTCTAAACCTCTAGATATGTTTCTCACAACTTGACAACACATTTTCTTAACAACGCATCATTTGATAGGGCTAGAGGTTTTAGAATTTGCTGATTTTTTGTGAGGATGCAATCTATAGCAATGATATCATCCTTACAAAAAATCAAAAAAATACAAAACCTCTAGCCCCATCAAATGTCGTCCTCAAATATAGTTCGTCCAAATGTTTAGCCTTTTTTTAACCGTCTATTTGAACCGTTAATTTAAATAACACATTTGATGCCCTTATAAGTTTCAGAATTTGTTGATTTTTTGTGAGGATGATCAACTTGCCATATTGATCATCGTCACAAAAAATCAGCAAATTCGAAAACCTCTATCCACCGATTGAATTGAGTTGTAAGCGGGTTGTAAATTTACCTCCCATTTTGGGTTGTCAACGGATCCCAACCCTTTATATATATATATATATATATATATATATATATATATATATATATATATATATATATATATATATATATATATATATATATATATATATATATATATATATATATATATATATATATATATATATATATATATATATATATATATATATATATATATATATATATGAGGAATGGGATGCTGCCTATCAAAGCAACGTTTTTGCTGTTTTGAGACATTGTTTGACCATCCTAGAAGTTTTGGAATTTGATGAAATTTGGTGAGGGTGTTGTCTAGGGTAAGATGATCATCCTCACAAATTTTCATCAAATTCCAAAACTTCTAAGAGGGTCAAATGGTCGAAGCAAAATGCTGCCGATTTTAACGGCGACTGCAGACGACTGATTTTGCTTCGACTATTTGAACCCCTAGAAGTTTTGGAATTTGATGAAAATTTGTGAGGATGATCATCTTACCCTAGACAACACCCTCACCAAATTTCATCAAATTCCAAAACTTCTAGGATGGTCAAACAATGTTTCAAAGCAGCAAAAAATGCTGCTTTGATAGGCAGCATCCCATTCCTCATATATATATATATATATATATATATATATATATATATATATATATATATATATATATATAGTAGTGATACATTGCGGCCGGGTAACGTGCGGCCACCCCCTTTGGGGGTATTTTTGGAATTTTTTTTTTGGATTGATCACCCACCCTTGGATTGGACACAAAAAAAAATTCAGCTCAATCCAAGACTTGTAAGCCGTCCAAATGTGTTGATCTTTTATCGGTCGTTCATTTTTTTGCTATTTTGATCAACACATTTGGACGGCCTACAGGTCTTGGATCGGGCTGAAATTTTTTGTGTGTCCAATCCAAGGGTAGGTGATCAATCCAAAAAAAAAAATCCAAAAATACCCCCGAATGGGGTGCTGCACGTTAAGCCCGCACGTTACCCGCCGCAATGTATCACTACTCTTTCTCTCTCTCTCTCTCTCTCTCTATATATATATATATATATATATATATATATATATATATATATATATATATATATATATATATATATATATATATATATATATATATATATATATATATATATATACTAGTAAAGCCCGTGCCTGTCGGCACACAAAAGATTTCAAGGGCGGCAAAAAAACATTTCGAGGGCGTGACGAAATTTTGAGGGAAGAGGTAATATTATAAAGGTGGCAATAATAAATTAAAAATGATAATATTTTGAGAGAGGTGATAATATTTTGAGGACGATAACATTTTTGTGCAGGCACCCACGTTTGACGGAAGTGCCTACTTTCGATGTAGACATCCATATTTATCAGGGGCATACTTGCATGAACAACATACTAAGATGGATTCGAAATCTGAAAAATTGGAGGATCAGACTCGATGAAACAAATTGGCATCAAATTGTATTTTGAAATCTTGACATTTTGTAAACGAATTGGCATTTTGAAATCTGATTTTTAAGTATAAGATTTAAAAATGCATTCGAAATCTGATTATTAAAAAATCTGGTGCTTAAAAAATCAGATCTAAAGCATTAGATTCCAAAATGCCAATTCAAATCTGAATTTCAAGAATAAGATTTAAAAATACATTCGAAATCTAATGCTTAAAAAAATCTGATGCTTAAAAAATCAGATCTAAAGCATTAGATTTAAAAATACCAATTAAAATCTGTTTTTTAAACATCTGATCCAATACCTGAGTAAATCTTGACACATTTTAAATCTTGACAATTTTGAAATGCCAATTTCGTTTCAAAATACCAATTTTGTTTCAAAATGCTAATTTTCGATTCAAAATACCAATTTATTTTCAAATTGTCAATTTTGTTTCAAAATGCATTCGAAATCTGATTCTTAAAAAATCTGATGCTTAAAACATCAGATCTAAAGCATTAGATTTCAAAATGTCAATTCAAATCTCATTTTTAAGTATAAGATTTAAAAACACATTCGAACTCTGATGCTTAAAATTCTTATACTTAAAAAAATCAAATCTAAAGCATCAGATTCCAAAATGGCAATTCAAATATGATCTTTAAACATAAAATTTAAAAATGCATTCGAAATCTGATGCTTAAAAAATCTGATCTAAAGCAATAGATTTCAAAATGTCAATTCAAATCTAATTTTTAAGCACTGATCTAATACCCGAGCAAATTATGGCACGTTCCAAAATGCCAATTTTCGATTCAAAATGCCAATTTCGTTTCAAAACATCAATTTCCGATTCAAACGTTAAAATCTTGACATTTTTGAAACAAATTGATATTTTGAAATCTGATATTTAAACATATGATTTAAAAATGCATTCAAAATCTAATTATGTTTTGGATCTTCAGTTTTGTAGCCTCAACTGAATCGATGAACAATTTATATCATACTCCATGAATGTTGTAAAGAGAAAAATCTGAAAGCTTTTAAATTTCCGACCAACCCGACCAATATTGATTTTAAAATCTGAAAGCTTTTAAATTCCAAATTTTTAAATGAATTTGTATTTTTAAATTTGATCAAACCGAACTCGACCAACCTGACCAACATGGGCCTCCAAAGATTTCAAAATAGCCATGATTTTGAAACATTAACATCTCTCATTAACTCAAATCTCACGCATATATATGGCAGCTCCTTCAAAACGATATTTAAACTTTTTTAAAAATATAAAAATTAGAGGTTAACATGGCAGCTTCCTTTATTGTGTAGAAATGGGTAGTAAATAATGATAATGGTTATGCATGGCAACCTCTCTTATTACGTGGAAATACAATGGGTTCTATCGCAATGACTACAATGATAAGGTTGATCCTCCATTAATGGCTGCAATCAGCACTTTTGTTCTCTTGTTGAAGACCGCAGTAAAACCGTTAATTGTTGCCTTAGCTTCTTCCTTTGATCAGAGGCAGACAATGTCCTCTCATCCCCAGTTATCAAAAATATAGTAAAGTAGTAGGAGGGGGGCTGTGCCAGTTGGGCTCGGGGATAAATTGATGGCCATATATCACTGAAGGTCACAGAACTAAAACATCAAAGAAATAAGGCTCACAATAATTGGCGCACCATATAAAACTGAAGCTAATTATACTTTAGCATCGCAAAAAACTTTGCATTGAAGACATAACTCCAAACTATTACATAGAAAAAAAGAGTGCAAATTGCAAACATTGCTTTAAAAAAAAAATTTGAAGCCAACTTTGTGGTGACCACAAAAATTTGTATGTATATCATCCCACAGGGCATGTGGAGAGATCCAATGTATGTATAGCATCGCTCAAACAGAAATTTGATTTCATCTACATCACAATCACAACAGATATTTAAGAGAATCAGAGAATTTTTTGTCATGCCTACATTGGTAAATAAATAAACAAACTAAATAAGTAAAATGTGAATCAAAATAAAAGAACCCATGAAGCTTATTTTAGTACTCTCTTTGGTATTGATTGACTTATCTTGCAACAGGAGCAATCCCAAAACATTTAGACCCAGTCGAAGGATTATGGGCTTTTCACTATAGTAGAAAATACTTTACAGTGAATCAACCAAAATACTTTAGATAGTAGAAAAGGCCTCTGGCAAGTTATTCACGTTCATCCGAAAAATACAATCATTCAACAAAAAACCCGAGATAAACGTGCTCAGTCCTTAAAACTATAAACCAAGAAACATTAAAGTTGAATGAAGTGTAAAATTTTTACAAACTCACTTTAAAAACGTATTATGTTTCTCCTTCATAGGACATGACAGAACATTCTGGAGTGGATCAGTATTTTCTTTGTACTCTTGCTATCTGTCTTACTCTTTGTTCAATCACCAGCTCCTGTAACATCATGCTGTATTTTGTAAGTTTATTCTACTCTACGCAGTGTAAACTTGGTACATTCTCACAAATCACATGAATATGTACTGCCACACTTTTCCAACAAATAGTCCTTTTTCTTTCTTGCAAGATTACTTTGAGTAAGTTATCTAACTAAAATTTACCCAATTCCTCCTAAGGGCCAATTGGTTATTCATCTGAAGCTAGTTTCTTAATCTTTTTCATTCTTTTTAAAGCCATCTCAACTTTAGTTTTCCAAAATAAAAATGGTAGAGATTCTAACTTCCCAATTGTTTATTTCTGATAAAAAAATCCTACAACATAATTCCCATTCAATAACTTTTGAAAATAGAAGTTCAGAATGTCATTAATCTCACCATCTTTTGCTAAAATCATATTGTTCTCTTGTTATGAATTTAACTTTATTTAAATTTCTAGTTTATCTCTCTATCTAATTTATTTATTTGTCCCTTCTTTTAACCCGATTTTGAATATAATCCATCATAATCTGCATGTGTAGCCTTACTAACTACTTATATGCGCATAGTGCTTATTAAAAATAAATTAAAAAAGAAAACATAAATATATCCGAATGAATCCCTCCTTAACCCCAAACACCAACTACAATCACAACCAAAACTCTTCATTGAGAATCCCTCCTTAACCGCAAATAGAAAAAAAAAACTCTTCATTGAGAGAGAGAGAGAGAGATACTTGCTACAACCCTCATCAAATTTCTACAACTCGAGATGGGGTGTGTATGGATCCCATCTCCCAGCTACCTCTGAAAAAGATCCGATGAAACATCTCTTCAGATCAAGTTGGATCGGGCTTCGACGAAGTGGATCCGGTGGGATCTTGAACCAGTGAAGAGCAAATCACTGTCAGCTCCAGTGGTTCTTCTCGGAGAGAGAGAGAGAGAGAGAGAGAGAGAGAGAGAGAGAGAGAGAGAGAGAGAGAGAGAGAGAGAGAGAGAGAGAAAGAGATTGTAAACACTAAAACAAAGAGATAAAGAGAGATGATGGAAAAAAGAACAAAGCTAAAAAGAAAAGGCAAAGATGAATACTACATTACATACCTTCAACGATATTTTGGGGAAGTCGTCGGACTCCACATCTTGCATTTTGGCGAAGCTCTCAGCCACAAATACTGAACAATGAGAGTAGGAAACAAAGAAAAATAGAAAAAGAGCGATTCAGTACAACACAGAGTAAGAAAAAAAAAACAAAGAGAAGATGGAAGATTAACTCACATACTTCAATTTATAAAAACAAAAACTCACAAACCAAATAAAACCAAACAACCAATAACCAAACTCTTTCATAATCAACATATATTTAAAAGAAACAGGTACATGAAATCTGATGTTAAAATAGAGAGAGAAGGGGGGGGGGGGGGAGAGAAAGTTAGAGAGAGAGAGAGACTCATGACCCCGCCGGCTACAACCCCGACCCCATCGGCAAAGACCCTGACCCCGCCAACGACACCAGAGCCCTGCAAAAAAAAAACTGTAATCAAGATCGATCTAGATCGAGAGAACTAAAGAGAGAAAGAGAGAAAAAGAGAGATAGAGAGAGACCTCGTGCTCGCCGGAGTCCGCTGCAAATCTGGCCGGCTGGTCGACTACTCGTCGAGGAAGAGGACCTCGTCGGGAAGGGGCAGAGCAGATCCAGATCGCTGGAGGTTGCAGATCTGGCTACCAACTGAGGAGAGGAGGATGCGAGGCTGTCGCGGGTCCGATCTGGGTGGTTGGTCTCTCTTTTTCTCTCTCTGAATATTTTTTTTTACTGCAGAAGTTCCCGACCCCACCCTGGACCCAACATCACCGATCGCAACCCCCCCCCCCAATCACCACCATCTCCGCGCCAATCCCGCCTTCTTCCGGACCTCCGGCGAACACCTGCTGGAAACAAATCCATGGTAGAGGCCCGCAGCGGAAGCAAAGTGAAGGTCCGAGGACCGTAGGCGGTGTGCGTTACATATCAAAATTTTCATCGAAACGTTCTACATATGCGTGTATGAAACTAGCATGGCAACTACGCGAACCCCTAACGACGATCTAACGCAAAAGAACAATCTAGCATGTATGCATGTTCTAATTATGTTAGATCTACTTGTTAGAGATCATACCTGCGTGCGGAATCTTTCACCGCGACAAATTTCTTCTTTGTTGATGGAGACGGGCTACGGATCTGCTCGACATAGCTTCGGTGCGACAGCCATAACTTTCTGCTCCGAACTCCGATTGGGATGAAATTTGGACTGCAGGTAGCCAACTTCGAGACGCAACTTTTGCAATAAGTTTCACATCGTTTGGACTTCTGTAGCTCCAGGAATCACAGAAACAACGCTGATTTTCTGTGCAGATTCTGGACAGCAAAAGGTTGCGGGAGACGCCTTCTAGTTCACCCGATCTCACACGATGCACGGCACCTCGTCGATGGATCTCTGAGTGCCTACATACGACGAGCCTTCTCCTTCTTCGAAACACCACACGAGGAAGACGAGTCGCCATCTAATGGCGCAAGCGAGAGAGAGAGAGATGAGAGAGAAGATGCGAAGAGAGACGAGGGGCTTCGATTTCCCCATGGCTTGCATGGCCGGCCCTAGGGCTTGCCCATGCATCTAATTTCGTGCCCCCTCTATCTCCTTCTCATATATAGGGCCGGCCTATCCATATGGATAAGGACAGTATGGATAAGGATGATTGATTCAAACCTTATCCCTATATATCTCTTCTTTATCTCTATTCTTTTCTTGTTTTCAAAAACGGTCAAAACCAGTCCGTTTTCTGCGCCTCATAACCGGCCCCTTCATCGGAGGCAACAACCTCCCGAAACTAATGGGACCGGCCTTGACCAGTCTCTTAACACTTAGGGCCGGCCCCCTTAGTGCATAGTGGCGCATGGTATGACCAAAACGCCTTTATGTCACTAGTTGGCCGTTTCTCGTGTACGAGACTTTGCAAGGCATACATAAGTGAAGTGCACCAGTGATTTCACTATTCTCTGAGGTTCCCGTAGGGTGCCCCTAGTGAAGTCAACTAGTCAACTCGCAACATATCCCGGTGCATCGCACCCATGTGGCAAAGTCCACTTATGACAAGGAATTGCTACATGCGTCTCTGCACTAACCTAGGGTTTCCCCTTAGTGCACACACGTAGTTACGCATCTACCGTGTACTAGTGCGAAGCACTCATGGAGCGTATGCTTGGACTTCTCGCTTTCTCTAACTACGCTCTGTGTTTCGAAGAGATGGTATAAGAACCGTACATAATGTCGATAAGGTGGAACCTTCAGGGACCAGGGTTCATGGCTTCCAACTCAGACTCGATCGACACACTACCCGAGTGTACCATCGATCCTCTGAGTCCGAGTTAACCTGCGTAGCCACCCAGAGTGCGACGCAGGCTGCACTCCAATTCCCCCGGACTTACTATGTTCTCTCTCATACCCCTGCTCTCCGCTTAGTATGGTAAACTCGATGTCCCTCCACTTGGTGCCATGACGCAACTCGAGCGGTGGAGAATACCGTCAGACTCGAGTGCTTATATGACTCGGTTCCTTCCAGGTTGACCACATACATCGTACCTCCGATTACTCTGACGAGCAACCGGATCCGTCATCAGTCCAACTGATGACCACCTGGCCAGGGTTTAATACGACGTAGGTCAGACCAAGGAACGCACCTCCCGTTAGGGGTGTGGATAGCCTGCAGGAGTGACACGCTGATGCAACGCCAGCCGGGTAACCCAGTACACCGTGGTTTTGGATCACTACATCCGGATCCTCACACATTGGTGCGCCAAAGCACCACACAACTGGTTAGTCCACCAGACATGGTTCCTCAGGATTTAGGACCGTTTTACCCTAAGCAGAAACACGGTTTAGTACACCGATGTCTGCTCATCGATCTGTGCATCGTGTTGGTTCCGTTCGGCCACAGACACTGTGCCTGGTAATGACCGTGGTGGAGACACCCATGCTCTGTCATCCCAACAGCTTATCCTGATAGGGCGACCAACCCTTATCAGAGCTACGAACGTATTTAGGTTACATGGGACCAGTCCCTTGAGTCTCTCACTCAAGTGGATTACCATGTAGCCATGGCTCTCTGTTCTGTAATCAGAACACGTACTAAGGTACGTACCAATATGCATTCCTATACTATCAACTATACATAGCTAAACTATAGGTTTTACGAGCTGTAGACCTCACCAATTCTAACAATCTCCCACTAGGTCTAACGAGGAATAACGGTATTGAGCTCTGTAGCTTCTACATGCTACCCAAAAGCCTTTGCAGGAATTCCCTAATGGAATTGGCAACATTGTCTGTAGATTCCACCTCAGTACCGCTACTTGCATTTTCTCCTATAACTGTCAGATCAAGTGAAGTTTGTACTTGATGAGTTTCCCCTCACGGTGGTGCCTAGTCTCCTTGGACCTTGCTTACCGCTCTTCTATTGCAACAACAGATAACTGAGCTTCTGTACGCGTCCCAAGTTCTCTAAGAATTTCCTAAGCCTTACCACCTGATATATTACCTAGCACGCAACAACGTGCTAAGCCACTGTGGTAGAGTCTGTGATGCACTCTTGCTTCACACTCTACCATCTACCGCTTCTAATCCCAAAATAAAAATAATCCCTGAAATCGATTCTCTGAAACACACATCTGACACCAAAGTCAGATCCTGTGTGTCCAATCGATATCAGGACCTGTGAAGTGCAAGCTAACTCACAATCCTTACTTAATGAGGATTTCTGAGTATACCCTTCACATCGGTCCAAAGATCTGGACCCGGGTTCGACTGAAACTGACCCATCTTCCTGCTGCGCAATAGATATCTAGCCTCGTAAAACGAATCTGGCTAGAATCTTATCTTCATGCGTAGCCTGTGACAGCAAGAGAATCTTGCTCTGGTTGTCTCGAGTTACCTTGATTCCCAGAGCATAACTCGCCTCACTAGGGTCTTTCACATCGAATTGTGATGACTACAAACCTTTACCGTAAACAATATTCCTACATCATTTTCAATCAGTAGAATATCGTTAACGTAAAGTACTAAATATACCCTTGTAGCTATTTTACCTTTCCTATACCATCTTGGTTTATCCTCATTCTGATCAAATCCGTATGAGCGGATTCCCTTGATCAAAATAGATATTCCAACTTGGATGCTTGCATCAGTCCATAAATGGACCGTTGCAACTTGCATTCCAAATCTTCCTAACCTACTGACACAAAGCCTGAGGCTACATCATCCATATGTCCTTTTTTCAAATTCCCGTTAGGGAATAACTATCTTGACATCCATCAACCAGATCTCCCAACTATAATGGGCTGTGATAGATTAAGAGGATCCATTATAGACTTAGGCATAGCTACCAGTGAGATGGTTTTGACATAGTCAATCCCTTCTCCTTTGGTAACTAATCTAGCTACTTAAGTCTTAACCGAGTGCTTTTCTTATACACCTTCTACACCCTGAAGGGTGATAGTGCTATAAGTGTCAAGACTGTTCCAAGGGACATTGATGCAAATTTGCCTCCATGGTATTTTGTCAGTCAGACCTGTCGGAAGCTCCCACTACTTCTTCGCAGCTCTAAGGATCATCCTCCTGAAACTCTGGATTAACTATCGAAGTTTCTCTATAGTATCTTTCAGGAGCTCTGATGGTCCTACAACGACGAGGTGGTGGTGGTACAAAGGAAGCTCCCACTACTTCTTCGTAGCTCTAAGGATCATCCTCCTGAAACTCTGGATTAACTATCGAAGTTTCTCCATAGTATCTTTCAGGAGCTCTGATGGTCCCACAACGACGAAGTGGTGGTGGTTCAAAAGTGAATCGTTTCTACAGTACCTGGTGTACTAGTTTCTTGTATCATCTACTCCCACTATGTTTTCAGATGCGCACTCTCTACCAGTACCCAGTAGTTCACCCAGAACTACCTTACCGGTAAACTTATGGTTTATAATATAATCCTGTTCTAGGTAGATGGTATTCGTAGAAACGATTACCTTCCAAACCTCAAGATCATAGAACAGTCCACCTTATGCCTCCTAAGGGTAACCTACAAACAGATATACCTGGAACTATATCTCCATCTCATCCCTCTTGTCCTTTTGCACAAGTGCAGGACAACCCTATATCTCGAGACTCTATAGTGTCAGCTTTCGCTTAGACCATAGCTCTCTATAGGTCTGAGGCACTGATCTAGATGAGAGAGAGTTTCAGATATAAGCTACTATTTTAAAGTACAACCCCACCAAAGGGTGGGTAGTACATTTGGCAATATTCATCATACTACGGACCATGTCAAACAGGGTCCGATTCCTTCTCTCGGAGACTTCATTCTGACATGTCATCCTTGGAGCATTTAATTGGGAGATAATCCCATGCTCCTTCAGGATCCTATGGAACCCATCCGATAGGTTCTCATTCCCTCGATTAAATCGAAGAGACTCCTTTCGTCTGGACGCTTTTGGAACCATAGACGTCAAAATTAACTAACTCCCATACCTTTATGGCCCTTTTAGTTATTTTGCCTTCCAGATTACACTCATAGGTTAGAAGGATCTCCGATGATTCTGTGAACAGAAACTCGGCCTTCTGTCACCTCTGAATTTATCTGAGGCAAAATATCTAAATCAGAGGGATCACAAATGGGATAGATTCTCCGAAGGATTTAGATGAATTTAAATTTGACGCTGCAGCTGTCATGAAATCTATTTCCGAATTAAGATTAAATTTAAAAAGATTATTCTGATCTATTCCTCTAGTACTGAAGCTATCTTTTCAGTTTAAGATACACACATACGGTGCTGTCTAAAACTAAAAAACTTTATTTACTAAGAAGGAAACAGAACTACATCTCTAAAAACAAAATCCGTATTTTGGAAAACTAAGACAATCATACCTAACAGCTTCTGCAGCGGCTTATGGCATCAGTACCTATGTTAGGATTACGTCACTATAAAGTTGCCTTCTGCTTTCCTTGAATCTCTGTAGACCCGAAGTCTACATTCCAAGAAGCATAAGAACTGCTACTAGATAGCGACTCAACTCCTAACATCCTGAGGCCATACTCAATCTTCAAATACCCCCTATGCTCGCCACAGCGGAAATAATTCCGTCCTTGGCGTTACCAGACTTAGGATTCCATACCAGTTTCTGCACTAGAATAGTTTTCGATCTCTTATAAGTTATTCCCTTAGGTTCTTCTAAAGAAGACCTAGGTTAAGCACTAAAGGCATTGTCTTTAATCTTGATCTCATCCTTTATCTCTTGGAAATCTCCTTAGAAGTTCTGCGTTTATCATCTCTAACTTGTTAAAGCTAAAGTCTCTGATAACGCCTTCGAAGGTTCCAGACAAGGATACAAGATAGACGTCTTCCACCACCTCGTCATCTGGTACTATGTCTTTGGAATCTAGTTCGATCTGGAACTCAAGGATGTGTTCCCGAACAAACATTCCCTCTGACATCTTGGTACCGACAAGTATCTTGGTGGATAAGCGATGAGTCTTCCGACTTCGCCTAGCAGACATCTTATGCAAGTAAAACTTTATTAGAGAAGACCCGGTATATCTCTGACTCGCTTCTAAAGAGTTGTCCGCAAGTCTGCTATAACATAGCACTTGCACATCTCCTTAGACTCTTGCTAGTCGTCATATGCCCTAGTTAGTGCCCTAGTAATATCTGGACCCATTAGGTCTAGTACAGGGATATTTAGATTGGAAGCCAATGTACGTTTTTACTACCCTATGCATAAGCTAAAGAAAGAGCTTCGGCTCTACGTAGTTAGAGACCCGATAACTGGTTCTCTTATGGGATAGCGGATAGGGGAACTATATGGTTGAATGAAAACGAATGCAAAATAACTTATTTTATAAATTTTTAAAATAAGCTAATTATATCCAAATGTCAGCGCTACCCTCACAGCGAAGACACCTCTATGGATTAATTAACCATGTATGTAAGATCTCGGAATCGACTACACCTGCCCTAGGGGGCATCATGCAGCGTCAATCAGCTTACACGGGCCTTTTCTTGACCCTATCCAAATCTGCCAACTAAGGGCTTTGATGGACCATGGTTGTCCTTTTGGCCAGTGCCACGTGATCCCCATTGTGCAAGCAACAGATGCCTCACGTCCACTTCGGATGCTTACCCACAAGCCTAAGCAATTACGATACGGGAGTTCATGCGGCCCCCACTAGGGTGGGATAAAAAGCCCTTCTCTCCTGGCCCCGTAACCGCCATATCCTGAAGGAGACCGCTAAGTTATCTGGCATGAAAAAATATAACCCTCACCCTAGGGGGTGTCGAGCTACGCCCTTCCACCCAGACACAAAGCAGTTGGTTGTGGAGGCCAGAGGATCTCGACGAGTCCTCTTACACATCCCTTATTATAGTTAAGGGTTATTTAATGCAAGTATGAGTGTACACTAAGGTCACGACAACCTATACACTAGACCCTGGTCATACCGTGCTCCCACTAGCATTCAAGCCTTTCGCGAAGCATTAATTGATCTCGGAATATCATAGTCCCTGCCTCGAGTAGATTTCTCCACTCAAGGGTCACATTACATATCCCAAGAACATCGATGCTTTGCAAACTTGGCTATTACGCTAATGCCCTGGAGCCTAGCCTAAGGTCAGACTGACAGGAAAGGTCTTCCACTACCATGGCGCCTTACTTATAAATTTGACGAATGATGTCATAGTAGAATTCCAACTCATTCTAGGTTTCGATGCTTGCCAAATAGGCACACCCGACTAATCGGGTGTTGACCTAATGGGGGCATAACCAAATGTGAGGAATTCATACTATCATCAAGGGTCAATTAAATAATAGGCGTCACTAGTGGAATCCTATCCTAATAAGGTCGCTAGGACCCGAGGGGAAGGGGCATCCCTCTAACACAGATAATTAAATTATCGCATCGGGGTTCTCTACAGAAATATAAAGAACTACTGAAAGAAACAAGCACAAACAATTGAATCAAGTTCAGGGTCCGACCCCTGAACCTGACTGGCACAGCGCAGGCTCTCTGTCTCCTTCGCAAGGTTCCTCGATCCGGTGCAAGCCTCTGTATACGATCTCCTGACGCTTTCTGCCATTTGCCGTCATCGTGTATGCTTCGCCGGATCGCCATCGTCCTCCAAGGTTCCGCTTATCTTCCCGGTGGTGGATCTCCACGGCAAGTCCTCCTCCTCAATCTGTAACCGAAAAAGATCTAGTACGCTTCGAGCAAGTGCTCGCTCGTACACAATTTTCTAGAAAGAAAAGGAAAAACAAACCTAGCAAAAGCCTGGGAATCAAGGGTGGTAAATCTTCACCTCTTGCCCGACTATGGCTCTAAAATCTATCCATACACAGAAGAAAAAACATCCAGACAAAATCGCTAACACGGGGTCCGACCCCCGATAGCAAGCAATCATATATCCAGAATAATTTTAGAAGCGCCGCCCTGCAAGAACGATTCATAGAACACACAAAAAATATACTATGCATGATCTACTTGTAGAACCCCAATGGCGACACATACTATTCATGCGCGCACATGACGGTTTCATGAAAAAAACATGAAACGCACACCACTAGCGTGCTCTGATACCAATTGCTGGAAACAAATCCATGGTAGAGGCCCGCAGCGGAAGCAAAGTGAAGGTCCGAGGACCGTAGGCGGTGTGCGTTATATATCAAAATTTTTATCGAAACGTTCTACATATGCGTGTATGAAACTAGCATGGCAACTACGCGAACCCCTAACGACGATCTAACGCAAAAGAACAATCTAGCATGTATGCATGTTCTAATTATGTTAGATCTACTTGTTAGAGATCATACCTGCGTGCGGAATCTTTCACCGCGACAAATTTCTTCTTTGTTGATGGAGACGGGCTACGGATCTGCTCGACATAGCTTCGGTGCGACGGCCATAACTTTCTGCTTCGAACTCCGATTGGGTTGAAATTTGGACTGCAGGTAGCCAACTTCGAGACGAAACTTTTGCAACAAGTTTCACGTCGTTTGGACTTCTGTAGATCCAGGAATCACAGAAACAATGCTGATTTTCTGTGCAGATTCTGGACAGCAAAAGGTTGCGGGAGACGCCTTCTAGTTCACCCGATCTCACACGATGCACGGCACCTCGTCGATGGATCTCTGAGTGCCTCCATACGACGAGCCTTCTCCTTCTTCGAAACACCACGCGAGGAAGACGAGTCGCCATCTAATGGCGCAAGCGAGAGAGAGAGAGATGAGAGAGAAGATGCGAAGAGAGACGAGGGGCTTCGATTTCCCCATGGCTTGCATGGCTGGCCCTAGGGCTTGCCCATGCATCTAATTTCGTGCCCCCTCTATCTCCTTCTCATATATAGGGCCGGCCTATCCATATGGATAAGGACAGTATGGATAAGGATGATTGATTCAAACCTTATCCCTATATATCTCTTCTTTATCTCTATTCTTTCCTTGTTTTCAAAAACGGTCAAAACCAGCCCGTTTTCTGCGCCTCATAACCGGCCCCTTCATCGGAGGCAACAACCTCCCGAAACTAATAGGACCGGCCTTGACCAGTCTCTTAACACTTAGGGCCGGCCCCCTTAGTGCATAGTGGCGCATGGTATGACCAAAACGCCCTTATGTCACTAGTTGGCCGTTTCTCGTGTACGAGACTTTGCAAGGCACACATAAGTGAAGTGCACCAGTGATTTCACTATTCTCTGAGGTTCCCGTAGGGTGCCCCTAGTGAAGTCAACTAGTCAACTCGCAACATATCCCGGTGCATCGCACCCATGTGGCAAAGTCCACTTATGACAAGGAATTGCTACATGCGTCTCTGCACTAACCTAGGGTTTCCCCTTAGTGCATACACGTAGTTACGCATCTACCGTGTACTAGTGCGAAGCACTCACGGAGCGTATGCTTGGACTTCTCGCTTTCTCTAACTACGCTCTGTGTTTCAAGGAGATGGTATAAGAACCGTACATAATGTCGATAAGGTGGAACCTTCAGGGACCAGGGTTCATGGCTTCCAACTCAGACTCGATCGACACACTACCCGAGTGTACCATCGATCCTCTGAGTCCGAGTTAACCTGCGTAGCCACCCAGAGTGCGACGCAGGCTGCACTCCAATTCCCCCGGATTTACTATGTTCTCTCTCATACCCCTGCTCTCCGCTTAGTATGGTAAACTCGATGTCCCTCCACTTGGTGCCATGACGCAACTCGAGCGGTGGAGAATACCGTCAGACTCGAGTGCTCATATGACTCGGTTCCTTCCAGGTTGACCACATACATCGTTCCTCCGATTACTCTGACGAGCAACCGGATCTGTCATCAGTCCAACTGATGACCACCTGGCCAGGGTTTAATACGACGTAGGTCAGACCAAGGAACGCACCTCCCGTTAGGGGTGTGGATAGCCTGCAGGAGTGACACGCTGATGCAACGCCAGCCGGGTAACCCAGTACACCGTGGTTTTGGATCACTGCATCCGTATCCTCACACATTGGTGCGCCAAAGCACCACACAACTGGTTAGTCCACCAGACATGGTTCATCAGGGTTTAGGACCGTTTTACCCTAAGCAGAAACACGGTTTAGTACACCGATGTCTGCTCATCGATCTGTGCATCGTGTTGGTTCCGTTCGGCCACAGACACTGTGCCTGGTAATGACCGTGGTGGAGACACCCACGCTCTGTCATCCCAACAGCTTATCCTGATAGGGCGACCAACCCTTATCAGAGCTGCGAACGTATTTAGGTTACATGGGACCAGTCCCTTGAGTCTCCCACTCAAGTGGATTACCATGTAGCCATGGCTCTCTGTTCTGTAATCAGATTACGTACTAAGGTACGTACCAATATGCATTCCTATACTATCAACTATACATAGCTAAACTATAGGTTTTACGAGCTGTAGACCTCACCAATTCTAACAACACCACCCTCCCACCTCCTTCGACCTCCCCCCTCCTCCAGCGAACTAGAATCATCACCCCCATGTCCAGCATCACCCTTCATACACTTCGACCTCCCCCCTAAACCTACCACCCATCATCAGATTTCGGACTTAGGG